>CAOKZL010003622.1:0-81637 GCA_948472985.1 Iguana delicatissima
GAGCAGGGAATCAAACTCTGGTCTCCAGGATCTTGGTCCAATGGTCAAACCACTACACCATGCAACAACAATGTACAGATTACAGAGATTCCACTTCAGCCTTTACCAATACAATCATAGTCTTAAGAAGAAATAATTGAAAGCAAACAGGAATGAATATTTGATTTGGGCTTTTTGTTTTGTTTTTTTTTGTGTGTTTTTTTAATTAAGGCTGACATCCTGTTCAGTGTTTACTAGATTATAAACCAGACTAATGATCTCGTAACTTTTGCATGTCATGGTTATAGATATTCATGACTAAATGTGATCCCCAAAACCTATCTCCAACCAAAGGATTTCTGAGGCACTGTAGGTAGGAGTCCTCATCAGTCATGGCATGTGTTGAGAGAAGTAGTTGCAGTTGGACCCCGAGGGGACGTTTAGCTGCCTGTCTCAATGTGCCCCATGACCTGGAGAGTGCTGCAGTCATGATTTGCCAACTGCGTGATCTGAAGTACCTTGGAAACCCTTCCACTGTGGGCACTATGAGGTAGGTTTTTGTGGGGTGGCATTGTCAGAAGTAGCTATAGCAGCAGAATGCTGTGTTGTAGCAATATCTGATGATGTAGGATCTTGGTCAAAGCTATGCTCCAGGAAATATTTTTGTTCCTTGACTTGTGACCCATACAGAGTGGCCGTAAGTTTGGTTCTGTGGACTCAATGATGCACGCCTGTCTTTATACCTTTGCTGGACCACAGACTCACTGGGCAAGCCATTATCTCTTTTAGCCTCACAGTTTGATTTTCTTTCTTCACAGACTTGTGGACGAACAACAGATTTGTAGTCCCTTCCTGCACTATAAACTGTTGTAAAACTCATAAATAATAATAAGTGCATTTCCTGTGGTCTGCTAACAACAACGGTGACCTTTTTGAATAATTTGTTTTCAGAGCTTCTTTTTGATGCTAAGCATGAAATTGTGTCAATCATCATGCCAAGGGGCAGCAACAGTGGTGAATCATCTTTCCAATCATATTTCCTACTATTTTTTTTGACTTCTGTGTTGACAGGTCCCCGCCAAGTTCCTCCCCCCAATTAAAAAGAAGGGACTAAACTCCATTTTCTCCTCGTATATGAACTGTGCAATATCTCCACTCCCCCAGAATTAGTCCTAATCATCTTTTCCCTCCCCCAAATTCATTATTCCAGCATCTACCCTTCCCTGAATTATTTTGTGTTCAACACACAAATCTAGTGAGCTATTTCATTTTGCAAAAGATAAGAGAGTATTAGTCCAAAGAGAATCCTTGGAGTTCCACTACTGTGTTTCTACCAGGATTAAACAGCCTCAGCAATTCACGCCAGACAAGCAGACATTCTCTGGGGATGGTGCCAGTAACCATTTCCATCTAGCTGAAGAAGCTGCTGAAGCTTGATAATGACCTCCTCGGAGGAGAGCCATTTAAATTCTAATCTGGGAGGGAGGGAGAAACCATCTCCTGCCTCTAAAATACACAGCCATGCCTACTTGGTCAGTTCAGTGTTAACTGGCTGGCTGTCACTTTTGTTACAGCAGTCGAGATACTGTCTCTCTCTTGCACACAGAAACCAAAAAAGTGCCCCCCTGAATACTGGTAGACTACAACACCCCTCATCCTTCATCATTGGCTACATTCTCTGTGATTGATGAAAACTGCACTCTACCAAGAGCTGAAGGGTTCACCCCCAATGAAAATCTTTTTTGCTCTGAGCCTGAAACTGTTAAATTGTAATTTGTTTCTGTCACTGGTTATGGTGTTTAAAGAATAGTTCATTACTGTTACTCACTGCCATGTTAAAAAGTAACATATTGTGCAACTTGTTGTATTGCTCATTTTGTTTGTTGTCCTTTGTCGTCAAGTTGCAGTGGCGGAGCTTGGAGTGTGTGAAGGGGGTAGGTGGGTGGGGGCGGGGCTACAGTGCACAGGGCATGGCCACGGTGCGTGGGGGTGTGGCCATGGTGTGTGGGGGTGTGGCCATAGTGCAAGGGGGCGAAGCTATGGGCTGGGGTGGCCCCCCAAAATTTCCCTCTCCTTTCCCTGACCTGGTTTGGACCTTTGGGTGAACTGCCCCCATCCCTATGCAACTGTCAAGTTGACTTTAACTTAAGGCAAATCTATGCATGAAAGATCTCCAGCAGCCTTGGTAATCAACTCCCCCTCTCAGGTCTTGCAGACTCAGGGCTGTGTCTTCCCTTAGTGAATCTATCCAGCTGTAATCCAGTCTTCCTCTTCCTACTGTTTTCAGTTTTACCAAGTGTTATGGCTTTTTCCAATGAATCATGTTGTCTGATGATATGTCATACAAGTATGAAAGCCTCAAGTTAGTCATCTTGGCCTTTAGTGAGAGTTGAGGCCTCATTTGCTCTAGAACCTATTCGTTTGTCCTTTTACCAGTACATGGCACTTGTAGAATTCTCTTCCAGTGCTGCAATCCCTAAAGAGCTGATTTTCTCCTTGTCTGCTTTCTTCACTGTCCAACCATATCTAGAAATTGGAAATATTCACTACTTTTTTTACCTTAGAAAAAAACAACCCTTCAGTTGATAACATAATCACAGGAACCTTGAGGGGGGGGGGGAAATCCTATCAAAATGCTCTGAAAACACCCTTAAAAGCTAACTTCAAAAAAGTAGATGGAAAATATGGGTTATATCATCAACTTTATTCTATTTGTTACATTACTTTTGAAATGTGACTCTGTTGAATCTTTACAAAAAAGATAACTTGTTACACGTGCTTAGTTTGCTTGTAACTCATTGCAGTCAACCCTCCACATATTTTCCGGTTTCACTTTCAGAGATTTTATTATTTGCAAATTTCTCCAACACTTGCCCCCGCTCTCTCCAGCACTACTTTTCCAGGGGAACCTTCCCTCTCAGAAGCTCTGATCAGGCCCTTTAAAAACCCACCTCTGATCCTTGTCCTCATCCTCCTCTTCCTCCAGTTGCTGCCTGGCCAGCTAAAACAGATCACAGTCTGATTTCTCAGCATCACAAACTCTCTTCCAATGCCTCCCTCACATCCAAGGAAGGAGAGAGGGAAGTATAGGGACATCATGCTGACTCCACTCCCTTTCCCTCTCCTTTCCCTGACCTGGTTTGAACCTTTGGGTGCTCATTCTCCCCATCATGCCTCTTTGCCCCCTTCCCACAGATATGTACGCACATTTGGATATTAGTGGTTTTTCCACTTTTGTGGAGGTTCTGTGCCCCTAGCCTAGCAAATGTAGAGGACCAACTGTACTTGCAAGCTCTATTTCAATTCTTTTTTGCTGTATCTCAGAGCAGAGACAAGTGAGCAAGCCCTCCCCCTTCATCCCTTCCACATTATTAAGGACACCAATCTCAAAAACAAACAACTGAATGTGAACAAAGAAAAGCAAATGCAGAAAAGCCCTCAGGGCATGGCAGGCAGAGAAGGATTACTGGGAAGGAGCTAAACTTGTCTGTTGATCACCACACTTTCCTGGAACCAAGGTATTCTTGTTGATTGCTCTCAAGTCAACTTCATCTATTGAGTAAGAGACACCTAAGAGGCCTGGGAGCCCTGGTGGTGCAGGGGTTAAATGCTGGTACTGCAGCCATAAGGTTGTGAGTTCAATCCTGTGGGGCTCCAGGTTGGCTCAGCCTTGCATCCTTCCACAGGTTGGTAAAATGAATACCGAGCTTGTTGGGGGCAATTAGCTAATAAGCAGTATAGAAATACGTATGCTATTGCTATTGCTGGTCATCAGCTGCACTGCTCACACTTTGCCAACATAGGAGTGTGGCTTTTTGAATTAATCAATCCACATCTAGTGCAGTTTCCTTCTTTTCCTACCAACTTCCAGGTTACCAAGCATTATAATCTTTTCCAGTGAGTCATGTCATTTCCTGATATGGCCAGATTAAGACAGCTTCAGTTTAGTCATCTTCACTTCTAGTGAGAATTCAGGCTTAATTTGCTCTAAAACCTATTCATCTGCTTTTTAGTAGTTCATGGTATCTGTAGAACTCTTCTCCAGCACAACATTTTAAATGAGTTGTTTTAATTCCTGAGTTTCTTCCTGTCTTCATTTAAACTCCCTACCCCACCACTGATATGTAAGTCACTCATCTTCACTTCACATCAGCTCTTTGCATGTTTAAAAATGGGAGATAAAAGACAATACTGGACTAGATGGACCAATGCTTTGGCTCTATATAAAGCCATTTCCTGTGTTGCTATAGACAGCTGATTCCAACTTTAGATGGCTAACAGCACAGGGCTTATTTAAAAAACAAAAACTGCAGTTTGAAGCTCAGAAGACTGCACTTATGGTCCTGGGCTGTAAACTAATATCTGGTTCTCTGGACTATGTCCCATTAACCTTACCACAACTTGTACCTCAGTAGACTTGGGCAGGATATTTACTGAATTTGCTTCCTTTTTCCATCACCAAACATTTCTTATATCTATAACCTGTCTGTCTCCCTCCCCAGTGGTATACAATGCAACTAATTTCTTTTTTAAAAAAATAATTAAATTAAATGAATCTTATGAAAACATAAAATAATGTAAAATATTTTTCAAAAATTAAGTGCAATTAAAAATATTATCAGTAAAAGGGGAAAGACCAGTACTCACACAGTTAAAATATCCCTGATTGGCAAAGGCCTGTGTAAATATAAAGCAGTACTTGGAAAAGTTTTTTTTTTAATTGCAGTTCCCAGATTCCCAACCCATGCTTTCTGGAAATTATGGTCTGAAACAGCAATTTTTTCATGATATGACACAAAGTTATTTGCCTGCTAAAAGAAATCAGCAGAGGAGGGATCAAATTATTCCCCTTTTGCAGGGCATTCCACAGCTTGGGGATTATGTATTAAAATTTATTTATTAAAATATGCATATCCTGCTTCTTATCATGGAATATCAGGGTACTGTACAGTTAAAACAATAAACAAGTACACTGTTAATCACTTATTTATTTATTGAATGCTTTGAAATGTCAACATACCCACAAGCTCAGCAGCAGAGCATCTTTTGCATCCAAAGGACTCCTATTCACTCTTCACCAGCATCTTCAGGTAGCTGGGAAAGGATCCTGTCTTAAACAATAGCCATTTCCACACTAGGCTGTTACAGTGCTATTATTCCACTTTGAGCATCCTATGGAATCCTGGGGTTTGCAGTTTAGGAAGGGGCCTTTGAGGCCCCTCCCTAAATTGCAAACCCCAGGATTCCATAGGATGCTGAAAGTGGAATAATAGCGCTGTAACAGGTTAGTGCGGAAATGGCCAATGGAGAGCAACTGCCACTCACCATGGGCTAGTTGGACCAATAGCCTGGCTCTATATAAAGTTTTCCTTTCGTTCCTATAGACAGCCTTTCTGCCAAGGCCTCTAAGGTGGTTTCAAATTTTAACTAATGAAACAAACAAATAAATGATACAATATATGGAACAATAGAGAGCCAGTGTGGTGTAGTGATTAGAGTGTCAGATTACACACCTAGAGACCACAGTTCTGTTCCCCATTCAGCCATGGAAACCCACTGGGTTACCTTGGACAAGTCACACACTCTCAGCCCCAGAAAACCCCATGATAGGTTTGCCTGAGAGTTTGAAACAACTTCAAAGCACACAACAACACAACAATGTGGAATAATAGAGTCCTTTCACTCCCTGGGCTGTAGGGTCAACAAAAAACATTTGCCTCCCTGAAGAACAGCAGCAAATGACTGCCTTCTCCAGAAAGTCTTGGTCCATAGTATCCAAGCAAACCAAGTTATTCTGATACCTGCCATTGCTCTTCCCTGGCAGTAAAAATAACATGATGGTGAGCTTGTAATTCCTTCTTTCTCATTGTCAGCAAAAATCTGTATCCAGAAGCAGTTGCCCTACTCTGCTTAACAGCAGAGCCAGCCCTTCTGGACTGCTCCTTGACTACCAGCCCACCCAAAGGATACACAGATTTCAAGCAAGTGAGGAGAGCTTATAAACCAGTCAGACAAAAAGGCATGGTAAATACTAATAAAATATATTAGTAATACTGTATATATTAAAATATGTTGCAGTTCATTTACTTGTGCCAGATATTTCTGCTACTTTACCCTGGAATATGAACTAGTTAGTATCAAGCCAAACTTCTTATACCAGCAACATAGAAGGTGGAAATGCCTTGGAAACAAGCATGTACACAATGCATCCTTCTACTAGCTCTCAAAACCCACAAAGGTCCTTTTTAGACTATAAGTTGCAATATCCATTAGTCATTGTGGCCACCTCTGATCCCTGTAGTATCGTTCTAAGATTTGAGTTTCATATTGCAAATGTAAAAAGGTTGCATCAACTCTGATTATTCACATCTTTCTGCACTTTGGCATTGAATGAGGGAATGAGGGTGGAGCACTAAAAAATTGGGCAATAACTCATTCTAGCACAGTTATTTTCATCCAAACATTACCCTAATTAGTTTCATCCACCAACGATTTCACTTGGAGAAAAGCATGTGAAAAGTAATGTCATATCAGTGTTGAGAAACCATGTAGATTTTCAGGGAAGACTCCAGAGAGCTTGTATTTTCTGAAAAATCTGTTTGCAAGTATATTTTGCCTAAATTTGCTTTGACATCAGGTACTGTTTCAGAAATCAGATCATATTTTTACATTTGAGTTTTTTTCAAATAGCTGTTTTAAAATTTTACAGTGAGGAATAGCTGGAAAAACAGCAACCATCTGTTTAGGAATTACATAAATTATCAACTTGCTAAAACTGATACTTACAACTTCCCTTTGATAAAACCAATCTATCTAACAGTGAACATAATTGGAAATGTAGAAAAATATAGATCAGGAGAATATGAATTCAATTTTTTTGCAAGCTAATTTAAGATAGAAACCCTGTTCTCCAAAGGTTGCCCATGGGGGAGGTTCTTGCCTATTTACTTCAAATGAAAGAAGCCAACTAGCCGATGGCACTCAGAAAGGCTGAAATTGTGCCTTGAAGTTTTATAGAAGATTTATAGAAAATATAGAAGAGATAGAAGAATAAGAAGATATAGAAGATTTATAGAAGGCTTGTATATTCTTCTCTGTGACATTTCTGCCTATAAAAGAAATGGCTCAGTGCTCAGTATTTACTTTGCAAAGCTTAATAGCAGCATTTCCTGAATGCCTAGCTCAGAATACCAGAAACCTCATTTCTCTTTATTAGGTGGAGAAAAGCGGCCAGAGATGCTCCCTGAATAGCCCAAGCAGTTTTGGAACAGGGAATTGGATGCCTTGTGGTCTGAAGAGAACCTCTTTCTCCTCCTGAACACAGAGAGAGCTTGTATCAGAAAACTAGAAAGCCTGAATTGCCTGTTACTCATAAACTCTGTTGACTCTCTGTAACTCTAAGTGTGTTTAAAATGAAGGACTCCCCAATGGACTACGGTCACTTGGTTCTGTTCTCCTTGCCGCCCAGGAAGCTGCTGCTTTCCTTCTGCCACCTTGTTGGCTCCTGCATTTTGCTTTGAGCTGTTACCCGGAGACGCATCCAAAACCACTCTCAGCTTGGCCCCATAGTGAAGTGATAATGGAATTGTGCTGCTCGGATGACACACCTGCAGGCTGAGTGATTATTGAGATAAAACTGAGAGCTTTCATACTGCTGAGTTAACTGTGCCCAAGCACATAGCAACCTGTAGAGGTCATCTCTATTTCATTAATTGGGAACTGAGTGGCAAGACAGGGAAATGAACTCAGATTCCCATGTCAGAGCTGTTTGTTCTACTAACTGTGTTGGCGCAATATCAAGTTAGTTACCAGGAGTGAACATAAATCCCACACAGTTCATGTTGTTCAGATCATTAAATGTTTCTTTCTGCTTTCTGAATGAATAGCCTAAGCAGTTGGCTCTGCCTCAGGTAGTGTGGAAATGGCTTTGCTGTTCACTGGTCCAGCTGGGAACTACAGATTTCTCCTTTACTCATGAGAAGTGGGCAATTGCCTAGAAAATCTTTGCTTGAGTGTGGAAGAGGGGGGAATTTATGTTCTCAATATAAGACTCAACATACAGACACCCATAAACTGGAGACAGGGGAAGCTACTGTTCAAGAAAACACTTTTTAACATTAAGTCTCATGGACTCTTTCACAGTGCACAGTTATAGCACTTTGATGCCTCAGTAACAGCCATAGCTGCATTCAGCATAATCCTGGGTTTGTGGTTCTGTGAAGCTCTACAACTGTTCAGCAGAGAATTCTATATACCTCCTAAAACTTCAGATCTCAAGATTTTTCAGGATGGAGTTGTGATTGTGAAAGTGGTATCAAGTTGTTATAACTGTCCAGTGTGAAGCAGCCCTTGGGCTGTCACCCAAACCAAGTTGCTGATTTTGTACAATCTCCTTTGTATAACAAATCGCTTGATGATGGCAGAGCTTTATTCTCAGCAGCTGAGAAGAGTCTATGGCTCTCTCAGTCCCTCCGCCACACACACACTTTGCCTGTTCAGAACTGCCTTTTTAATCCCTTCCTCTACAGCAGAGCTTTCCAAACTTTTCATGTTGGTGACACGCTTTTTTGACATGTATCATTTTGAGACACAGTAATTCAGTTTTATGTATTTAAATAAACAAATAAATAAAACATAAAGCATATATTTTTAAAAATATAAATGAAATGTTTTCATGATATATCTTGTGTCCCCATATATTTCGTTATTACAATTGATGTACGTGTCTGTAGTTACTAGCAAACTGGAGATTAAATGTGGTCTTTTTCAGCCTGGGGCAGGGGCAGCAGTGGTGAGAGAGGCAGCCCCTCCACTAGATCCTGGTCCACCACCGCCACCTTCGCTGGGGTCTTTCTCAGCTCAGGGTGGTGCCAACACACCTACACGCTGCAGCGAACACACTAATGAGTTGCAACACACAGTTTGGAAAGCTCCGCCCTACAGCCTCATTCCTTACATAACCTGAATTTATATTTTGCATTGTTTCCTGTCTTCTACAACAGATTTTTTGCCATCTTTCCACTGATTGTCACATCCTTCGCTACACTAACAGCTCACACTCAGTGTTACTTCCTCTGTAACTAAACATTCCTCTATTTCAATGATTCCCAATTTTTTTTCACCTGTGTACCCCTTGGGAGTCCACTTCCATAAATTGTATCCCTCTTATTAGCAACAGGTTTGTAAGTAATAACGTTACTGTTATTTCAAAACTTTATATGTTGTTAACTGTAAATAAACAGCCCAATAATGGGATTAGAAAGCAATTGGATAATAAGCTGAACAGACAGCATATATATATATATTTATGTTCAAAACTCAAAAGATACAATACAATGAACTCAAGAAAATGCATCACAGATTACATTAAAAACTGACGTTATAGTAATTATTATTCCTGCTTTACACTAAAGTGTTGGATGTGTCCTGAGAAATTCTTGGTGATTGGTCACTATCTGCATTACTTTTCACCTTTTTTTTACTGTGTTGGGTTTCAACCATTGATTCATATCTGATAATACATGAATGGAAAAATTATGTAAAACCTAAAATGATGAAAAAGGGAAGAAATGTAAAGAAGACCCGGAAGAACTCACTCACTGAACACTTCTCACAGAACTGAGTGAGGTGCCTGCTTCTAATAGTTTGGCTCTCCATTTTCTTAATGTGCTTTGTCATGAAAAAGCAGGCACAATAGCAGCTCCCATTTACTGATCTTCTGCATCTCCTTAGCTTGAGCTGCCCCATCTTAGAACCCTTGAGGGAAGCTAACTGGCTATGCTTCTTCCTTTCCCATCCTGGATAAGAATACTGACTGAGTCCAGTGAAACTTGCAACTACCGATAGCATAACATATCCATCACAAGCCCCTCTCCCAACTTTCTCCCTCCCAACTGCTTTCTCTCAGGAAAATTGGACTGGGAGAAAACGGTGTCATCAACCAGCCTCACCCATGCTACACCTGAAGATAATATAGATATCTGGAGATGACAAAAACCAGACACAGACCAAGCCTTCATCCTTGTCCCCCCCCCCCGGTGACTTTCACCATTTCTGCACTAGCCTGTTATAGAGCTATTATTCCACTTTCAACATCCTATGGAATCCTGGGGTTTGCAGTTTAGAGTGGGGCCTTTTACCAGTGAACGTAGGCAGTGTTGCTACAAGGAAAACATATTATTTACCAGAATTATTCCTAAAAGCAATTTGATAAACCTTCTGTTGCATGCCTGATGGTGATTCCAGCTTTTGAAACTCTTGATTTCTGCTTCAGGCAAAGAAGTGTGTATGTGTGTGTGTGTGTGTGTATTTTACAGTGTATCCATCATAACTTTTAGTTTGACTGTCCATCATTTGACTTGATGGTCTTTATTATCGGCTTCACTACAATGTTTATCTGCCTGTCTTGCAGACCATGGCAACTGTATGTCTGGCCATACATTTGCTCCTTTTGGCTTCTGACCAGTATCCATCATCCCATCAGTCCATATTTATCTCTGATATTATTGGGCTGGTTTCACTGTGCCCTAACCTTATCCCATTGACATCTATCCATTTCACTCTTCATCCACCTAGCTAAAGCTGGATGTCTCCCTAGATACAAATATTGCCTGTTTTGCCACTCAGTCTCAAGCCTTTTCTGGAGCTATAAGAAAAAAGGAAACAATTTCATCTGAGAAAGTTCCTACTGAAAGCAATGGAAGTTTCACTCTTTGGGGTTTATTTCAGTAAGTTTGGCACAAGAGAAATTACTAGGGGATTGTGTTCAAACTGTAAGTGTGTGTAGGCCCAAGGATGACATGAGGATAATTTTATGAATGCAATTAATATGCATTTTTAAATCCATAAATAGCCACCCTGGGAGGAAGCTGAGAGCCTTGGGAAACCAAGTACTGGGGAGGGAGATTTTAGCACATAGACCCTGTACCATATTCCTGAGTAGAATTTGGATATATTATATGTTATGCATAAAACTGTCACAATGCATAAAAATTTGGGGCAAAGAGAAGAAAATGTCATCCCCTCCCACTTGTGTATTATAATGTTAATAGATAAACCATTTCATTTGTGCCTTAACAAGTAGCAAATATTGTTCTACAAAGATTGCCCTCAAATGTAATGGCTGCTACAACTGTCTCAGCCACAAGTTTTTTTTTTCTTCTCTCAAAATCCATTCCGCATAGGACATGTGCAGCTATTCTGAAAGGCTAATGCTGTACTTGGAAACCTAGAAAAGCACCCCAGAGCTAGAATATTAGAGTACTCTAGAACTCCAGCTCTAAGCTACTCTAGTTCTGCAGCTCTAGAACATTGGCAAATGAGTTCCTTATTTTTTAGAGTAACATTCCAAACTTTGGTTCTCAGAGAACTTCCCCCTCCCAGTTATTTGCGTGGAGAGAACTTCCACTGCTGGCAACAAAGCTGTTTCTCTCCAATGAAATAGGAGCTGGGGTAAGAGGGAAACAGTAAAGACCATAGTAGGGAAGAAAGGGTTAAATTTGCCCTCCCAATTCCCTGTGGTTGCAATTCATTCAGTACCAATCTCAGCTAATCTCACTTAACTAAAGAATGCACATTGATTGTATTCATACATTCATAAATTTGGCCTTTACTCTGCTTCTGTATCTGTGGTTATAGTTTCTGGATTTTAATATAAGTTACTGTGGCATGGCATTTACATTCAACTCCAGAAAGTAGAATTACAATGTCGTTTCTGGATTTAATGTAAATGTCACATCACAGAGTTTTGCAGTTCCTTACATTTTAAATTTCACATTTTCTTGTGCATCCTGAAATAGCTTTGGCAGGAAAAAAAAAAATCTAGTTTACTCTGGACATCAACAGACTGTCTGGGCTGTTAGTCTGGGCCGACCTAACTAAAATTTTAAAAGTAGAATATTTGCCTTCAAGTTGCCTGTCAGTATACAGAGACTCCATGGATTTCACAGTATTTCTTAGTTAACTCTATCGCACTAACATTCATATCATCTGAGACAGTGGAGATCTTTGGTCAAATATACTGCTCTTGTCATAGTGGAAATACTATACTTTCTACCAATAGTGGAAAAACAATTTGGACTGAATGCATATCTCTGGAGGAAGATAATTCCTTCATACTATTTTGTGAGGGAAACCCTTCCCGCCACAAAGATGCTATCTGCTATCTCTTACAAAACCTATGAGTACTACCCATGCACACTTAAATTATTTCTAAGGCAAAGAACATATTTAGAGCATAATTCTCAATAGAAAGACGACATGTGGGGAAAAGAAAACCCAGATACATATGCTTGACCCAGTGCCAGCATCCCTACAGCTATTTACCAAAATGTAAAGCAGCAGTTGGTAAATCTGCTGAGTCTAGAAGTCATTTCTGTCCTCCTCAGACCTTGATGGACCACACCTGCAGCACCTGACACCCCACACTCCTGACACACTCACTCTGTGGTGATACAAAAATTTCAGTATGAAAATGGCCTGAAATGGCTGGCCACTTCTAGTTTTTCAGAACTTTTCACTTTAAGAGCTAAACATGGGGAGTGGGGATAGCATTCAAATGGCCAGTCATATGCTTCCACCCAGCCTTCTGGAGATGTGATTGTTCATTTTCATGTTTATGTATTTGAGGTGTGGGGAGGATCCAGGTAGGCCTGGGGCGATACTGAGATACTGAGACACTGGAGGGGTATATGAAACCCAGAGCCTAACTTTGTCTACCCCTAAAGATATAATCTACCCATTCAACATATTGACCATTCCCAAAGATATACCCACAGATCTCTGTTGTTCACTGAATTTGATCCCATTAAACAATAGAACATATTATTATATCTAACTTCATTGCCGTTGCTTCCCAACAGACTTAAACCATTTCTGCACTACACTGTTATAGTGTGATTATTCCACTTTCAACATCCTGTGGAATGCTGGGATTTCCAGTTTAGGGAGAGACATTTAGAATTTTCAGCCAGAAAGCTCTTTGGTCTCAGTAACCTGTAAACCCCAGAATTCCACAGGATGTTGACAATGGAATTCAAAACAAAATGGAATCATAGCACAATAACAGTGTAGGGCAGAAAGGCCCTATGTCATCAACTTTAGCTTGATTAAGGCTGAGATTTTTAGTCTATGCCACGTATCTGTTGGCAAATGAAAACAAACAATAATAATAGTAATAATAATAATAGTAATAATAATAATAATATTTATTTATATCCCACCTCTCCCAACTGATCGAGGCGGTACTACAACAGTATATAAATACATAAAAGGCAATTAAAACAGAACCCATCCTCCCCACGCACCAACCCATCTAAACCCCCTAAAACACATTAACTATTAAAAACAAGAAGACAGTTGGTGGGAGATGGTGGAGCACTATTCTGGGAAGGCCTGTCGGAAGAGAACAGTCTTGACTGCTTTTTTAAAGCGGTCAAGACTGGTAATATGCCAGGTCTCTTCCGGCAGGCCATTCCATAACTTGGGGGCGATAGAAGAGAAGGTCCTCTGGGTAACTGCAGCCAACCTAGTTCTGACCAGCTGCAGTAAATTCCTCCCAGAGGACCTTAATGTGCGGGGTGGATTATATAGGAGAAGGCGATCCCACAGGTAGGCTGGCCCCAAGCCATGAAGGGCTTTAAAGGTAAGAACCAACACCTTGTACTGTGCCCAGAAACTAATAGGCAGCCAATGTAAGGACTTCAGAATTGGTGTTATATGGTCAGTTTTAGATCTTCCGGTGACCCACCTGGCTGCCATATTCTGAACTAATTGAAGTTTCCGGACTAAGCACATGGGTAGCCCTATGTAGAGCGCATTGCAGAAGTCAAGTCATGAAATTACCAGCGCATGCACCACTGTTTTTAGGTGTTCCAGGTCCAGGAAGCGGCACAGCTAGCGTATCAGCCAAAGCTGATAACAGGCACTCCTGGCCGCCGCATTAATTTGGGCTGTCATCTGAAGCGGCGAGTCCAGAAGCACCCCCAAGCTGTGGACACAGTCTTTCAGTGGAAGTGTGACCCCGTCTAAGACTGGTTGACAGACCTCCACACCTGGGCTAGGGCCCCTAACAGCGAGTACCTCCGTCTTATCTGGATTCAGCTTCAGTCTGTTTTTCCTCAGCCAGTCCATTACTGCTTCAAGGCATTCATTTAGAGGCGAGATGCCACCCTTAGTCGATGCTATTATCCGAGGCATGGAGAGATATATCTGGGTGTCATCAGCATACTGATAGCACCTTGCTCCATGCTTCCTGATGATCTCTCCCAGCGGTTTCATGTAGATGTTAAATAGCATTGGGGACAGGACAGCGTCCTGAAGGACGCCAGATTTAAGCTCCTTTTTCGTGGAGCAGCTGTCCCCAAGCATCACCATCTGGCATCTACCTGAGAGATAGGACCAGAACCACTTAAGTGCGATGCCCCCAATCCCCAACTCTCTCAGGCGTTCCAGAAGGATACCATGGTCTATGGTATTGAAAGCCGCTGAGAGGTCCAAGATACCAGCAGGGTCACACTTCCCCTGTCGATACCTAGGCGAA
Organism: Iguana delicatissima; assembly: GCA_948472985.1. Lineage (NCBI taxonomy): Eukaryota > Metazoa > Chordata > Lepidosauria > Squamata > Iguanidae > Iguana > Iguana delicatissima. The sequence continues at coordinate 14,519 of CAOKZL010003622.1, forward strand.
GATCATCCACTAAGGCGACCATGGCAGTCTCGACTCCGTATCCCGCCCTGAAGCCAGTTTGAAATGGATCTAGATAATCTGTTTCATCCAAGACAACTTGGAGCTGAAGACCAACAGCCCTCTTGATCACCTTGCTTAAAAATGAAAGATGGGAGACTGGTCTATAATTATTCATATCCAGGGGATCTACGGAGGGCTTTTTTAGAAGCGGCCATACAATTGCTTCTTTCAAACGAGCTGGAAAATTGCCCTCCCTGAAGGATGCATTAATAATATGTCTTAAATGAGTCTTAATAGCGACTCCTCCCTGGACGACCAGCCATGAAGGGCAGAGATCGAGAGGGCAAGTTGTCTTTCTTACCTTTTCAAGGAGCTTGTCTACGTCCTCGGTACTCACTGACTGAAACTGATCCAGTATAAAACAAAGGAAAGTACTAATGGCTGGTCAGGAATGCTAATAAAAATTTAAGATGAATCACAATCAAAAAAATAAATACTGTTCTGGGAAACTTTTTTTTTGTCATCTTGATGTCTCTTCAGCATGTTAATGGACTGGTCAAGGAAGCTTGAATTGAAATAGAGAGACAAAGGAATGACTGAGATTTTGCCAAAGTAGTCTCAACAAATCACATCAACTTCACTGAATTTTGGCCATGATCTATTATAAAAATCAGTGACACCTGACATGATCACACCACAGGCCTACTAGGACTTATTTAGAAAGCTGATCCATGTGAATTACAAGTTAAAGTGACACAGGAAGCTGTTTTATACCAAATCACAAAATTGTTCCATCTGGCTCAGTACTGTCTTCACTGAGTTTCGAGAAGGGCTCTTTCCCAGCTTTGCTTAGAATTGCCAAGGATTGACATGACAACCTTTCCTGTGGAAAGTATGCTCCACCACTGACCTTGAACTTTTCCCCAAAGGTACTGACTTCCTCTTCCTACTTGCTTGGGTGTACCTTGGCCTCATACCAGGAGTCACTTGCACCCAAAGCTATATGTGTGTGTTTGTGTGAGTGTCCATCCCAAAACTTTTTCAAGCTAGATCACAGATATACAATACATCTGGAGGATTGCTTGCACACAGAAATGGTTATCTTTTTGGAACATGCTGGCAACAGGGTTCTGGGAGTTGTAGGGCCAAAAAATAACTTTTCCATGTTCTGCCTAGTCCAGAAGTACACAACTTCTACAAGAGTATTGACCCTCCATCTTCCACTGGAGAATCCCTTCCTGCCATTTTAACTACTGAGAAAGGCTATCAAATCCCATCCTGAGCAAGGCTCATACAGATTACTCTTTCCCTGTTGCTGCTTAAAGAGAGAAGAGCCCATTTGTACTTGGACTACTAGGATGTGCTGTGAGCACATGTGTGACCCATGACTTCTGAGCCCTTGTGATCTGCCATAAACCAAAAATTCTCAGTCCTCCAATGAATTCGCATATTGGAATTCTGTGGTCCAAGGGCTTTTGTAGTTCTTCAAATTCAGGAACACAATTCATAGTACTGCTGTGCCAATAAAAAGACTTGATTTATCCTTCCCAATCTAGCCATGGCTCAGCCTGACAAACACATAAAACTACATTTTAAATGCAAGGCATGCAAAACTCACAGTATTCACAGTACTGAATCTCATAGTAAAGCACATATTTTGAGAGGAACTTTCATGATTAACAGTGAAAGACAACAAAGGAGAATCATATGCACATAAACGCCAAGGTGGACCTAACTGAAAGGAGACTGATCTGTCGATTGCTACAGCAACTACCTTGCACCCCTGAATTTTGCCCCTGAAATTTTCAAATATTGTTCATTTTGTGTAACTCATCTTAGGCTCTTCAAAGCTAAAAAGCCAAAAAAAAAAAAAAAAAAAGACATAAAAAAAAGAATCTATAAGAAATCGTGGGGATTTAAAAAAACATACTCCATTCTCAGATAAATATTTGTATTTGACTTTTTAGCTGGAACAAAAATGAAAATAATGTTTCCATAGAACAGATGCAGCACGGGCAGCATGTCATGGTAGAAGAGAATTACAATCTGTCTTAAACAGGAGGTGTTTTATTAAATAAGATGGAGACAAATGCTGTAAAACTCAGTTCCACGTAGCTTGGGAATTCAGTCTTTTATGCTCAGGAAAAACTGCACCCATGTGGGAATTTAGAAGTAGCAGTCACAATTTTGTTGACTATCACTCAGGGTTTATTCAGACTGGCCAAATATGTCTGGTTGTGTCAGTTTTTACTGACTGAATTTAGTACTTTCTCCCTCCTCCTCCTCCTCCTCCTCCTCCTCCTCCTCCTCCTCCTCCTCTTAAGACCCAAACAATGTTTCACTATTTGTGGGATTTTTCTTGTTCCTACCAGAAAAGATTTTTTTAAAAAGGAGACTGATTTGTCAATCCCTACGGGGGGAAAAAGTAGTAATATTTGAAACATTTCAGATCATATGGATATCTTGGCCATGACCAAGGTTGCAGTGTTCAACATAGCTATTTCCAATCTCTCCCTTGCTCCATGTTTTGCAGTTGTGATCCATAGGCCCTTTCTGTGCCACCCTCCCAACCTGCCATGGGGACATGAGAAGGACAAGACAACAATGATTCCGCATGACGTCATCATGGTCCCATCCTTCTCCTGTCCCTAGGCAGTGTGATTATGGAGTAAATCATTGACAGGTTTTCCCTGTCAATGACCCATGATTGCACCACTTACCTGGTGTGCAGTGGGTCCAAAAGAACAGTGGCTGTGCTTCCTGCCCTAGCACAGCCTGGGAAAGTAGCTAGCTGCACTGTACCACAAAGAGGTGGGGCCATTACACTTCCTGGATCACAGGGGCAGCCAGTGCAGAGGGGAGTGCTCCCGTCGTGCTCCCTTCCTGGTAGAGCTGCTGCTGGGATCCCCACACAACGCCACCAGGTTAAGGTAGGGTGTGAAAAGGGCCATTGTCTTCTCTTTCTCCCCCCAAAAAAATCTTGACATTTTTAAAATATATATATATATTCTCTACATCTTAGGCTCTAAAGTGTTAAATTGCTAAGCTCCAGTGATATCATTGCTGTGCCTGGATGAGATCCCCAGACAGAGAAAGAAAGAATGAGGGAAAGAGAGCAGTTACAATTCTCCTGTCTAGAATGGATCTATTAAGTCACCAGTTTTACTGAAGGAAAATCCTTCTTCTTCTTTTCATTATAATGCAACACACCATGTAGGACTGCACTGTTGCCCCATCAGGAATCCATGAAGCCATTTTTATTTCAGTGGCCACCTCTTTACTTCTTACTGTTTGCTCTCTGACCTTCCTATGCCTATGGCAATTTTGCCATCTGCAGCTTCAGAAGTGGGGACTGGATCCTTCTTACTCCCCCTTCCCCAAGCTGAAGGCTCTTGTGTCAATGGACATAAAAGAGTCCCCAGCTTTAGAAGTGGGGAATAGGAGCCTTTTTTTTCCCCATTTCTGAAGCTGGAGGCTTTTTTGAAAATGGGGAATAGGATCCTTCTTACCACCACTACCACCCCATTACTGAAGTTTCAAAGGCTTTAGAAGGAAGGATCCTTCCTCCTCAAGTTCACTGCCTAATACATTTGCTATTCCCCTCTGAGAAACATGCCCTGTTCTCTGGGGGCAGTTTTCCCTTCTACTCTTAGGAAAAGTTTCAGAAGTCTCCTCCAATATGCAGTGGGGACAGGCTGCTGAGTAGACCTCAACCTTGCCTCAAGCCATGGCCTAACCTGTTTGCTCTTCCACTCCAAGAAATGTGGGCAGGTTTTGGGTTTGAGACAGATCATCATGTGACCAGTAGGCAAAAAGGAATGGAAGTGCTGTTCAAAGTTGTAAGGTTTCTGGATGAATGTGTTATTTTACTAAAGCAAGGGCAGAAGTCAGTAACTAAAAATATATAAGTCTCAAGTCGAGTTGAGTCAGTGTGTTCTTTATTGCTAAGTTGAATCTAAGTTGAGTCACTGAAGTGACCTAAGTCCGACTTGAGTCCAAGTCAATTGACTCAAGTCTACATCACTGCCAACACCATTCCAGAAGCTGACTGGACTACTAGCAACAGTGGGGAGATGTTTGGGGCCTATGTAGTTGCCTCACTGTACCAGCTACTACCATGGGGCATGGTGATGAGAAAGAGAGAGAAGGAGGTAGGAAAAGTTGGATTGCCATACTCCCAGTATGGCTGGGTTTTACCTGGATTCTAGGTATGCCACCCAGTGCCTATTCAGAGTACTATCTGGCCCAGAGGAGTCTGACTTTGTCAGTTTTCTCAGGTACACTCTGACTGCAATACCTAGTACACTTTTGAAATCACAGAAGCAATGTGAAGAGTGTCAAATGGAAAAGAAACTCAATGTGGAATGATGCAAAACTGTGTGCCCACATGCAAACCTGCTTTGAGGATGGAGGGACAGTGTTTGGGTGGAAGTGGGGTGGGAAAAAGTACTGGACAAGCTATGGTGCCATTAACAACTACATGATGGCAAAATTGTCAGGCAGTTGTTGACATCACAAAATGCCTGTGAATATGAGGTTGGGGGGTGGCAGCCTTATTGGCCACCTGAGTAGCAAGAGTTTTTCCATAACTGGCCTATGTAATGGGCTAATGGCTAAAAGCCTCTACTCCTGTTCCACCTTCAGTTCTGAGTGGTAGGAAGAAAGTCCAGTCTCTGTTGCTCTCTCAAATACATCGGGCAGCAGGTGCATTCAATTTCCATTTATTGCTCAGTTTCTCTGAGAGACTCATGGTACATTATATAAACCCAATGAGAGTTTCATACTGAAAAAGACTGCACATTTATCATAATAGAGTGGGTAGGTAAGAGGTCACAAGGTCAAACTAGACCTTGGAAAGAAACCAGGGCATCCCCAGAGATGCCAACAGATCAAAACTTGAAAAATACACTTTCTTGCTTACAAATCCTTAGATCCCCAAGCCAGCACTGACCATCTTGTTTGGGAGACTCTGGGAGTTGTCCACAAAATCACATTTCCAAGCTCTGAATCAGATACCCAGATCTCTGAGTTAAATCTAATAAATGAAGCTGTCAGAAGGAACTGAGGCAGATGAAGTGGGGACACTGGAGCTGGAAACAATGGGGGGTAGGGAGGAGAAGAGAAAGAAAAAGATGTAAAAATGGCAGGTATTTAGAATTCAAGAGCTGGAAGAGACCACAAAAGCTGTTGAGTCCAACCCCCTGCTATGCAGGAAACACAATCAAAGCATTCCTGATGGATGGCCATCTAGCCTCTGTTTAAGAACCTCCAAAGAAAGAGATTCCACCACACTCCTGAGACAGTGTATTCCACCGTCAAACTGCTCTTATCATCAGGAAGTTCCTTCTAAAGTTTGAAGATGATGTTTCATGTCCTAGATTCTGGAGCAGCAGAAAACAAGTGTGCTCCATCTTCCATATAAACTCCCTTCAAATATTTAAACATAGCTATCCTGTCACCTTTTAACCTCTTCTCCAGGCTAAACATACCCAGCTCCCTAAGCCACTTCTCATAGGGCATGGTTTTCAGGCCTTTTACCGTTCTGGTTGCCCTCCTCTGGACACATTCTATCTTGTCAGTATCCTTCTTGATTTGCAGTGTCCAAACTGGACACAATATTCCAGGTAGAGTTTGACCAAAGCAGAATAGAATGGGGACTATTACTTCTCTTGACCTAGACACTATACTTCTATTGCTGCAGTCTAGAATTGCATTGGTTTTTTTAGCCGCCACATCACACTACTGACTGTTGTTGCTGGGAGGCAGCAAACATAGTGTGGCCCAATACTTTTATCTGTCTGGGATCTTTTCATCTTATATTTTTCCTGACCTTTGTTAACTGCTGTTTTCTCCCCTACTCCTGTATAAATTGTTGATTGCCGGGTATAAATATGCCGAGGGACTGCAGATAAAACAGATATGTACTGTGTTGCCGTGTATAAGACACGCCAGCGTATAAAACGCAATCCATTTATATGCCAGCAAATGCTATTTGCTGGCATATAAAATGCACTGGTGTATAAGACACACCCCATTTTCAAACAGTATTTTTCAGGAAAAAGGCAAGTCTTATACGCCAGCAAATAGGATAGTCGCACAATTTTCACCAGATATTCCATATGGATGAGGAAGGAGCAGAAATCTCTGAAGGATTATAGAGGAACATTATAATCATATCACCCAACCCCAGGAGAGGATGTACTCAGCAGATATAAGATTACTGAGACAAAAAGAAAAGGTGAGAAACAAATGTAAGCAATGTGAGATGAACACGATGGTATCAAATTGTAAGCAACTAAGGTAAGTAACTATTGAGTAAATGTACCCACTGCCATCTGATGTTGCCACATGGATGGGTATTGCCTCAGAGGATGGAAAGAAAGGGCATTCCAGTGAGTAGAGAATTTAAAGTATTGTATTAAATCCCGAGACCTTGTACCGCTTAAATGTACACACAACATTCAGACTGTCTGTAGAAAAATTCTTCTCTAAACCAGTGCTGGGGAACTTTTCACCCAGTGAAGAGGTAGAGGAAATCTGTCAGACGCCACCTGACGAGGGAAAACAAGGTGGAGAAAGAACCAAAAGCGGGTGAGTTCACAAATTTTCAGTCTTAACTCCTTTCTCTCTTCCACTTCTGCTCCTCCACCACTCAGTGGCAGAGCTTGGAAAAGTCACATTCTGGACTTCAGCTTCCAGATTCCTATCAAGCTGGTAGAGACATTCTGAGCATTGTAGTTAAAAAAGGAAATCTTCCAAGCTCAACCTGGGAAGGGCTGGTAGATCACTCTCACCAAATGTCTGAACTGATTGCTTTCAGAGGTATATAGGAAAAGAGGCTGAGGGACACAGGTTGTCCATGCCTGTTCAAAATCTGCCATCCTCTTGGCACTTCTTAACAAATGGCTTCACTCTGCCCTGTAGTTAAAGAATTAACCCAAACAATTGGGATTCAGGACACCACATAAGACAATCTCTGCTGCCAGGAACTGTTTTGGACTGTAGTGATGTAAATATATAATTAAGGCCATCTTCAGTCAATAATTCATGAAAATTATAGGATGAGGCAATTCTGTAGAGCATGGAAGCCTGCCCACATGGAGCTCCATCTACTCCCTGGGCATGCAGACATATAATGAAATGTATGGAAGGAGGTTATGCAGCAGCAGAGACTGATGGATTGCATTTTTAATAACATTTTCAGAAAGGTGTTCAATCCTAGAGATTTTCAAAGCACTTTAAAATTCACAACACCTTTGGGATGCAAAAGAGTAAACACATTAAACAGTAATGTCACTGATAATCAAGCTCCAACCCCAATTTATTATACATAAAAGATTTTCAATGTAGTATCAAATACAAATACACACACACATATATATACACATATATATATAATCTGTGGACTTTTAAAATGAATAACCAATGAAAGAACACCAGTTTGTTTCTTTCCTAGTAAACATTTATTCTTTCACTGAATTAAAGAAGTGTACATGGCTCTCCTCTTTCCCACTTTATCCTCACAAGAACCCTGTGAGGTTGGTTAGGCTGGGAGACGATGTCTGGCCCACCGTTACCTAGTGAGTTTTAGTGCAGACTAGAATCTGGATCTGGATCTCCTGAACCCCAGTTCAGCATTCAAACCACCAGACTATACTGGTTCTCATACGCATGTAGCAATATAACTATGCTAATTTCTCTGGTAGGCCTAAATACCCTTAAGGCACGTGATCCTGTCTGATCTTGGAAGTTAAGCAGGGACAGCCCTGGGTAGTATTTGGATGGGAGACTGCCAACCAGGTGTTATAGGCTGTATTTCAAAAGAAAGATCTGGCAAAATCATCTCTGAGTACTGTTTCCCTGAGAAACCCTAAGAAATTCATGGTGTTGCTGTAAGTCAGCAGGCAACATGAGGGTCATGCATGCAGACACACACACACACACACACACTTAATTCTATGAGACCTGATGCATTTAGGAACTGTTTAAGGGACAAGCATTCAAACTGCTTATTTTTAAAAAATGGCTTAATTAGCTGAGATTCAAAAAGCTCCTTTAAGTATACTGAAGAGCTCAGGCATGTCCCGTGAGATTTTTTGGAGTTTTTCCATGAGGCCCTATCACAAATTGCTTTTCAAACTGCATTTGCTGGCATAGCACCCCTGGCATGGCATTATGGTTGCCATGTCAGGGCTATGCTAGGTCTTGAGATGTCAGGGCCAAATCTGAAACTTAGGCATGAGCCTTTGTGATGTCACAGGTGATAGGGCCAGGTGAGGTGACAAGAGGCCATGACACATTAAGTATTAACCACAGTTATGCTATTTAAACATGCTGATCAAATAAAAAACAATAGGTCTAACAAATAAGGAAAATGCACACACAAAGAGGATATATTAGACCATAGACTTGGTCTACTGAAGGGAGGGGAGCTGCAGAAGGGCATCACTATTACTTCATTTGTGAAGCACAAAACAAAAAACATACACACACAAACATACACACACATTTTTAAAGATAGTGCATTTACCCAGAGATTCTTCTCTCTTGCCATGAGGTCCAGAGAAGAAGATGCAGGTCCCAAGATGCGAGAACCCTGCCTACATGGCATTGGAGTGATTAAGGCCCAAATTTCCTTGGTTATGTGGGTTTGGGTCATCACTCCTACTTATTCTTTGAGCTTAGTAAGGATCCTCTGCATAAGGGATAGGCATATCCTCCCACATTTCACAAATGAAAACTGGAGCATGTGTGGCCAAGCAGCATCAGATTGTTGTCAAGATGACCAAGATGAAGAAGAACACATAAGCTATGACAGGCTGCCGCAGTTGGCTTTTACCTGAGCCTTCTGGGAAAGGCAAGACTCTGCCCCTCTTCTTCTTTCCTCTCTACCACACCGAGTTAATTGAGTGAGTTTGCAGCAATTGAAGTAAGGTGGAACCAACATAGTATAGTGGAGACCAGGGTTTGATTTCTCACTCAGCCATGGAAACCCACTGGGTGCCCATGGGCATGTCACACGCCCTCAACCCCAGAAAAACCCTGTGAGAGGTTTGCCTCAGGGTTGCCATAAATCAGAAACAACTTGAAGGCACACAACCAGAACAAAGTACTCTGCTCTAAGAATTACTCTCTCTGGATCTAAAGGATGTGTGTTTTGACTCCCTGGGAGAAGAAGAAGTGCTGCAGGAGATTTTGCCTTTGAAATTCCCTTGACAGGCCTTAAGCACTCAGCACCTTGACTTGCCTGGGTGGTGCTGAGAAATGCTGCTCTACCTCAAGAAGCAAAATGCTGTAGGGTACTACCTTCATAATTTTAGGAAAGGTAGTGTATAATAATACTATATATTATTGTTAGCATCACCTTAGGTAATGCTAGACAGCTCTCACTTGTTTCAAGATCTGTCAGTCCCACCTACAGCCTTCCAAAGAATCTGTGGTTGTTAGCCCTGCTTGGATAGCACAACTCTCTGATCTCTTCAAAGCAATAAATTCACATCTCATCCGTCAGTTTTGTCATCTTGGGAGATTCTATTGCTAGTTTGCTGTTTCCTAGAGCAATTGGGTTAGTTTTATTTTAGCAGTTTTATTTTAAGCAATATTTAATGCTCAGGCATACAAACATTGTCTCTTCCTTCAAAACTAATCGCAAACCTTTTCCTTTTGATATTGGCAGCTTCACTACTGAGATCTTCGGATTCACAACCTCCTATGATGAAGACACATATTTATGATGTTTCCCCTGACTTCTGTTAAGGAAAAAAAAATAACAAGGAGACATGCTTGCATTTTTTCTCCAACAGAGAAAATAAATTGATGCATGCATTTATGTATACTGATAGCTATCCCCTGGTTGTCTGAGACAGATCTTCATCCTTGCTATTTTGCATTATGCTTGAGTGACTCTACTTGCAGCGAATTGTGAACACAAAGTGTCTAGGCAGCACCAGCCCAGAGGCATTATATGCAGGGAATTTGTCTTTGGCATCTGGCCTGGCCTGCCCTACTCTACCCAGCCCAGCCACTCTCCAGTGATAATTTTTAATTGATCGGAGAGCAATCTTAAATATTACAGGTATCATGCTCCACCCAGAGCCATCCCAGTTCACAGTGACAGGAACAGATTTTTGCCCAGTTTCTTTGTCAGCATTAGGGGGAGGGAAAATATTTCCCTTCCATTGATGAATGCAAAGGAATTTATTGTACCAGCTCTAAGCCTATTACGGTTTCAGGGCCATAAGGAAGCTTAAGATCCAGCAGATCATTCCTTGGTATGTCCTATTTTGGTTCCAACCAACCTTGGAGCACCAGGGGCAGCTAGATCAATAAGACTGATAGAACTTCTTCTTGGGACAACATGGTAGCCTTTCAGTATGGAAAGAAGAGCCTGAAGCATTCTATAGCTTTTTAGCAAGAGCATAGGATTATTACCTAATTCTTCCTGCTTTTTTCCCCTACAGTTTCCTAAGTAAGCCCCAAACACTTACAGCCAAATCTAAATGCCCCAGTCAGTGTGATACAATAAACAAAAATGATACAATGTTCACACAGGAAAAACAAAAGTTGATTGTTTAAAAATAATGGGTTTAACTAGTTAGCAAAATAATAATGGAAAGGATATAGGCTTTACTTACAAATTCAGAGGAAGTACAACCAGATCCTTTGCAATGTGTCTAATTTGCTTCTATTCTTCTAAACTAGTCTTTCCTCCACCAAGCTAATCCAAACCTAAATTCAGTCATGAAGGTTCTCATGCATCTTTGCACTTTTGACCATACTTTTCCTTAGCTTCACCTGTATTGTCCAGTATATACGCCTTACAGATCAGATCACATCAGAAGAAGACTTATTCTATTAGACATAACAAGTGATTAGCTGATATTTGTAGTCTGCTGAAAGTGTACTGCTGGTTATTTTGCATATGTTTGAATGGATAATTGAGTATAATTGATTAACAATGAATTAATGCACACCATATCAGAGGAGACTGGATGAGCACTTCTATCATTATCTGAGGCTCTAGCTATATTGGTGACAATGCAATTGCAGGACACAGTGGAGAACTGTTTGCTCAGATCTGCATAAGAGTCATTTCAGTATCAGACAATAGCTGTGTGAAAACATATTACAAGGCTGCCTGAGCATCTCTTTATGCAACATGATGTGATGATGGATGAGCTGGCCTGTTTGTTTTCTTGGGTTTCAGTGGTGATCCGCACTGAGCTGTATATTCTGAGAAATTCTCCAAATACTTCCAATCTGCAAAGGTTTTGTTTGGGTATAGACACAGAATTTTTATTGTGTTCTCCAAAGCCAAACTTTCCCACAATGATAGTTCTAATAAATATTTCTACCCAGGGCTGGATTAGGCTTTAGGTTAAGTACTCTAGGGCCCCAGGCAAACAGAGTCCTTTCAGTGGTGTAATTGTAATTTCTTAATGGTTTATCTGTCTTTTTCCTGGCCTTGAATTTTAAACATTCTGCTGGCCATAGAATGCACCGTTTGCCTTGCAATTACAGCTAGGAAGGATGCTGTTATTTTACCAGTTGTAGACAAATTCAAACTATTCTTTCATACTCACCTTGCTCTAGCAGTAAGAAGCTTTGGGCAACCTAAACAGGGTATCCAAAAACAAAAAAGAAAGAAAGGAGTCTTGTGACACCTGTAACATTTGTTCTAGCATGAGCTTTCCTAGATTACAATTAAATGCATGATAGAACATAATTTTCAAACTTCAGTGTGAAGTAAAATATTGCATTCCAATATCGTACCGTATTGTACTTGATCACGTACAGTATTTGAGGAAGTGGTCATAGCACACGAAAGCACTTTAGACTCCGAGATCTGTTCTATGGGACAAACCCACTGAAAAAGAGAACATCCTAGAGCAGTGGTTCTCAACCTGTGGGTCCCCAGATGTTCGTGACTTCAGCTCCCAGAAGCCCCAGCCACTATGGTCAATGCTCAGGGCTTCTGGGAGCTGAAGTCCAAAAACATCTGGGGACCCATAGGTTGAGAACCACTGTCCTAGAGAGAATAGATAAAGGACGCATATCTTGATTTCAGTTAGGTCCAATTATTTCCTTTGTCGGTCAAATATTCAGGTTAGAAGGACCTCCACAAGCACTTAAAATATTTGAATACATTTTTCTTCTTTCTAGAAGTCATCTGGTCTTATTTTATTTATCTGTCAACTGTTAATCATCTGGGCAAATCAAAGTATTAAAAATAGTTTAGGAGACACAGCTTAACACAAAGATCTCAGATCAAACTTGGTGCTCCGTTTGGTTAACTTCTCTAATACTTTCCTCTCTAAGGAAAATAAAATCTGCACACATATGCCATCTTTATCCTCTTAAACTGCTTCATATTAATAACACTTTGTCTGATCGACATTGGAGAGGTTGTAGAGGGAAATGGTCTCTAAAACATATAGATTCGCTGTCCTAAGGTCCTCTAATTTTGGAATTAGATGCTTTACTGAATTAGTCAAATGACAAGTTACGCTATCCAATTTTGATATATTTTATTAATTCTATCAATTTTGATGTGGGCAATATAGATTTACCATATAGCAATTAATCTCTATAATGCTAGGTGCTGCTTGAGCTGAAATATTGAGGGCATGGAAATCAGTGGAGGGTCCATGAATTAGGAGATGGTTGGACAGACCCTGTTGGACTGCCTTAGCAGAAAAATTAACCTCCCATGATTGACTAAACAGAGGATACCTTTAAGGAATCTAGTCCTCATTCATCAGCTACATTATGGATCATCTTTCTACACAAGATCCACCATCATGTCATCAAAAGCTGTGGATCAACAAATTGTGAACTCTGACTGATTTTACTACATATGTGGTGATTGATCACTGCACTTTGTTATAAAGAAGGATGACAGTTGGGGGAGTAATTACAGTTAATGTACGGCTAAAATTTAAAACTTAAAAATAAACATCTGAAAACTCATACTAACACAAATCTGCTGGTCTTCAAGATGACACAACATTGCTCTTTTTAGATTGAAACAGACTAACCCATTAGAAACCCGATGAATAGATGAGCAGCCTCTTTTGGAAGACTATCCTAGGCGATAGGTGGTATCTTAGTAGTAGCGTCTTTATACAGAATTAAGTAGGTAGTAGATAGGCACAAAAGAAGCAAGCATGCAGATAGGTAGTGCTAATCCCAACACAGCATCCATACCCCAGAACTGCAAACTCTCTCCCTCTTTTCAGAGATCAGTCAGCATTTATGTCGGATCAGTGAACAATAGTTTCAACTCACCCTGACAGATTGGTATAATTCACATTTTGAGATAATCAGGGTCTCATCAGTCTGTTAGTTGTCCATTGTTCTCCATTACCAGCCAAAAGACTCTAAATCACCCTTCTTCCAGCCTAGCGCCCTTCATATGTAGAATGGTGGGAGCTATGGTCTAACAGATCAGAAGGGCACTAACTTGGGGAAGGCCGTGTTAAATGTAGGGAGAACCCTATTGCTGCAGTTCACATAACAGAAAAGGATGGGTTGCAACAACATGGATTGTCTGGCCAGCAGGAGGAGTTGAACATTCTTTGCACTTTCCTTGATATATATGAATTCCAGCCTACAGCACATTGATGCATAGACTACAAATTATGGATTTAGCATTGGACCTCCATTCCCTTAATCAGCCCTTTTTTATCTGCTTTAATAGGCACACTCGCAGGAAATTGAAAGATCTTCAGAATCAAACAAATCAGACACTGGCACATCACATTCCTCTCTTACCTCCTTTCTCCCCATGGTTTGTCATCTGTTGTTTACAATCTATTTATCCTTCAAAATAAAAAGTCGTAGTCTAAAATAACTACAGTGTGAATGAGACATGAAACAATGATATTAGATGAGTTGGCATTCTATCTAATTCTATCTAATATAACAGCCAGCCCAAAAAAGTGTCACTGCCAAGCCATCAGAATTATCCCTAAGTGCACCTTTTACACTGTTGCCCTGATGCACATAACACAAATCCATTTATTTCCATATCTTTTCATTGTGGTAGATTTAAGATATTTTTATGCAGCAGTGGTTAGGAGGGTTGCTTCATGAATTAAAAAGAAGGATAAATAGTGGCAAGAATTTATTTGCAATGTTTGTGAGCCTCTCTCAACAGGGATTTCAGGATTCTTCTGTAAAGCATGTTGCATTTGGTTGAATATAAATGTGTAGAATGGGTATTGATGACTATTTGTACTGGAAGAGAGCAATATATTGGAAGGAAAAGCCCTTTGAACCATAATTTAGTTTCTCATTGTAGTAGGAGACTGCTAATCATGACCCTATGCTAGCCTTTCTCAAACTAGTGCCCTCCAGATGTGTTGGACTACAATTCTGAACATCCAGTCAGCAACATCCATGCTGACAGGGGAGATGGAGTTTTGTCCAACATACTAGAGGACTGCTAGCTTGGAGAAGACTGCCATAAGGGGAAGCAAAAACAGCAGAATACTCCCTGCCACACCCTAAGTGGAAAAGAGAAGTTGTTGCTTCCTCATCAATCATGGATAAGCTTTTCCAGCCTGCTATATTTTGCAAAACTAAACTCTAATTAGTCCACTCCCTCTGAAGTGGTTTCTATTTTTACAGTAGCAGAAATTGCAAATATGGTTCTGGTATTTTCTGCCTTTCCTGGGACTCAAAGTGGGTCACAAAAGTTAAAAAGAGATACTGATAATAGTTCATAGCCCAAAAAGAAGTTCTTCCATGAAAGCCTTTGGACTAGTAGAACTCATGAGACCATAAATCATAAATAATTTGGAAACCAAAAGCCTAATCATTTTTTGACAGAGAGTGGAAATTAGACAATGGTGCTAGACCGCAGCTCCCAGCACTGGTCACCTTTGACTATGTTGACTAAGCTGTTGGGACTTGCAGTCCAAAAACATCTGGAGGGCCACATCATACTAATCCCTGTCTTAACAGATAGCGTTGAAAAGCTCAGCATTCATTTCTCTTCTGACTGGTCACCTGTTCTAGTTTAAAGAGGGCAGTGTTCTGTTTGAATGTGTTCTGGAATTGAAGGGCTGTCCACTCCAGGTCCAATGTAAAGATCTCCAAGAAGGAAGAGTAGAGATCTGAAGGTTGCTTATCCACTGTTAGAACCAGGACAGCAGGCACACGGGTCAGTGGCTCACAGTCTTCCTCCTTGTATGATTATTCTCCGTTGTGCTTGGTACTAATATCACATTTGTGCCATATTACTATTGTATTCACACAGATTCCTGGAAGTATGCTGCAGACCAGTAGCTGATGGCTCATAAACAAGCATTAGTTTGCAGAGGAGCACTTTGAGTAGCACTGCTTTGTAGACTAAATTTTTAGTGATGGCATGAGTTCTCATGGACTAGAGTCCATTTCATTGGTTATTGGCTTTTTATTAGCAGTACTGTACTTGCTTTGCAATCTTCCTCTTTGGTATTCATCCACACAGTCAGGTGTGCTGAAAAGGGAGTCTGCTTGAAGTCTATCTGATTTATACTGGCAGGTTCTTTGCCCCCCTCTTCATGTGCAATTCCATATATTTCATCAATTGCAAATTCTCAAGAATTTGTTTTTCTAGCAGCTCCTTTACCAAGTAAAAGCCCATAAAAGCATTAGTAGTGAAGTTGATCCTGTCAGCCTCTCCCCCATTCTTCCTCCCCACCAAGCCCCTGTCCCACAGCAGTACTTAGTGATGGAAAGAAGCGTCTATTCTTTACACCAAATGGTTGGATGATGATATCTGCAGCCAATTTCTAGCTCCATAGAGCAGAACGGTTGCTATTTAGCTTCGCAAAGAGCATTGGAAACTCTGCTCTCCAAAGGTTACATTCACATTCGGCAGTCAATTGGAGACACTCAACACTTTCACTCTGAGAACCGCTTGCTTAATATATCTGAGAAGATGGGTGCATGTCCTTGCCTAGTCCCCACTTTGCAACACTGCTGGAGCTCCAGAAACAGAACCTAGCCTTTCTAAGTGCTGCTTGCATCCTCTACCTCTGTTACAAATCTATCTTAGAGATGTGAAATTGTGTAAATGGATGAGAAATTCAGCCTGTACAAGACTTTGCCACCAGAAAAAGCACAAAGTGGCAGTAACATGCAGCACTGCTAAACAATTATTCACCCTTTAGTAAATGTATGGCCTAATCTATTTGGATAGATATTATTAAGTGGTTGAGGCTTTATCATTTAATTAGTTTGCTTGCTTTGGTGAGGGTTGCATTATTAGGGTAACAAAGCCTAGGGTAACAAAGCCAATCCATATTAGTCATTTCCCACATGTGAGAGGTGATGTGGGAATTCCAGTTATCACATGATATCTGTGCTAACGGGGAAGTGTTTTTATGGATATGCACCCTAGGAAAGCATGAATCCTAGCCACACATCAGGCTGGATCCAGACATAGCCTTCGAGACCCATTGAAATCAATGGGACTTAAGTGAATCAGAATTACTCATTTGTCCCACTGACTTCAGTGAGTCTTTTTAAAGAGTGAGGAGATCTGCATCCAGTGCAATTGTACAGTATCTATTCTATTTTGAACAGACCTCACCTGGAATACTATGTTTCAGGCACAACAGTTCAAGAAGAATATTGACAAGCTGGAACATGTCTAAAGAAGGAAGACCAGGATTCTCAAAAGATGCGGAAACCTTTTCACACTACACTATTGTAGCACTATGATTCAACTTGAACTACCATGGCTGCATCCTATGGAATCCTGGGGTTATAGTTTGGTGAGGCACTGGAACATTCTGGCTGAGAATCTGAAAGCCTCCCCTCCAGATCACAAATGCCAGGATTCCATAGGATATTAGCATGGCAGTTAAAGTGTTATAATTGTATGGTGCAAAGCACCCCTGTAAATCTTACTTTTTTCAACTGCAGCTCCCTAAGCCACCAGTGGGATTCTGGAAAGTGTAGTGCAAAAACAATTTTTTCAAGCTGTGAGGATCCCATATTTGTCCAAATTGGCTCCATTCTTTTTGTAATTTTGAAGTGAATTCATTCCTCTATCTTTAAAGTGCTGTGAGTAATTTCAAAAAGAGTAACTGTAAAAACATCCTATCAAGAGTGTCACAAATAGATGCCACTATACCTGCTCATCCCTGCCGTATGTATTCAAGTCCTCTGGTCTCTGCCCCTCCTTTATCTCTTTCTGCTTCATACCTTCCCTTACAGAGAAATACTGAAATGGTGAAAAACCAGAATTATTGATGCTCACTGAGTAAACTATTTTGCTTCAATTGTTATCAGTCTATACAAGAGTGTATGTATCCAACAAATCATTTCATGAGCAAAATAAGCAGTACGTTCAGGCACTGTTGTGATCCTCTGAATTAATGCCAGACATTAAGACATAATGAGTTCTGCACTGGTTCCTATTGAAATGCAGATTCTGTAATTAAAAATGCTTGGGTTTTCCTCCTTCCATAAAGAGAACCATGGGGCCTTCTCCTTCTGGGTTCTGGCTGCCTGTAAGGCACAGCTGGTAACACTTCTTTATGAAAACCCTTCAGTGGTCTGAGTTCATCTTTGTGCAAATGGGGAGAGGGAACTATTACTATAGGGAGAACTCTTTGTTGTGTTCCTTGAACTGGCAGGCAAGTTACAAGTGCCACTGGCAGCATACAGGCCTCTGGAAATTTGATTTGCATGCATGCAGCTGTTTCCTTTTTCTACTAAGAGCAAGGTCCTTTGTTATGACATTGCTAGATGGAATCCCTGTCCGCAATTACCACTATCATACAAACTGCAGATGTGCTCAGCAGTGAATGCTAAGTGGTGGGCTGCAGAAACCAGCAGTGTGAAGCATGGTGTGGTTGCAGCAATCTGCAAGCTAAAGATGATAGGTTTCCCCCTTCTTTCTTCAAGAGGATGACCAAGGAGAAAAACCTACTAAGCTGAAACAGTCCTACAGGGACAAGAGCAAAGGAGGTGAAAGCCTGATTTGGAGTTCCTGTTCTGTTTGGTTTTGCTTTAATAGTGGTGCTGTGTGTTTACACTGTAATAGCAGGGGTTACCAGTTGCTATTTGCTCTTTGTGTTGGCTCTAACACATACTGCAGTGCACAGAGTAAATAGCCTGCATTGTTATTCTCCTACAGTGTGATATAATAAACAGTCTCTGATTTGCCAATACAGAGACAGAGACTTCTTCAACTTCACTTCTTTCAGACGACACAATAGATGGGTTGTAATTTGCTATCCCAAAACAAAATTTGACTGGGTCAGGAGAATGAGTCCCACGTGGCAGTCACAAGAAGCTTGGGAGGAAAAGGAGGTCTTACCTCAGCCAGAATGCTGTTCCAATGCATCTAAACCTTCTTTACACTCCACTACCTGTCACCCAACAAGAGATGCATTACAGTGGGCACAAGTGACTTTTCTCATGAAAGGCAGTCGTTGGAAAAGGTATGGTTTAGGCTTCCAGAATCCCAGAATCTGCTGGCCAGCATTCCAATCCACACTGGCTGGGGGATCACAGGAGCTAGCAGTCCAAAAATGTAACTTTTCCAAGCAGTAATAGAAAGCATCTGTAAGCAGCTTTGTTGCTTCAAGTTGTTTCTAATCTGAAACTACCGTTGGGTTTTCTTCGCAAGATTTGTTCCGAGGAGATTTGCCTTTGTCTTCCTCTAAGCATGAGAGAGTATGATTAGCCCAGCGGCTGAGTGGAGATTTGAACCCTTCTCTCCAGAGTCAAACACTCAAACCACTACACCATGCTGACTTGAGCAGCTTTACAAGAATATTTTCAAGGAACCAAGAATGACCAGAAATGTGTATCTAAAAATGTTACATAATATAAAATGTACAATATAGAATGCAAAGTGGGATGTCATCTTTGCCTCCTGTTTTAGAATCAAGGTCTCTAGAATGAATATTTTAGCTTGGATTCCCACCTGTCTATGAAGCTTAATGGCAGACTTGACCATTTGGACACTTACACACACTCTCAACCAGCAAGTCTGAGGGTTGCTGTGGGAGCTGAAAGACGCACCACTCTTATGTTTTTTATAGGCAAGTCAACATTTATCTGCATCAGTTGTGTTGTGTGAATGCAAATACATTTACCCTGACTGCAATTCATGCATACTGCTGCACTAAAATGTGCAGATCTATATCTTAATCAAATTGGACTTCACTGGTAGTTTAGTTTGGTTTGGTTTTTTCCAGGGTGGGTACAGGAAGACATGTATTAATGCCCTAAATTCATTCTGTGCTGAAGAGGGTAGACTCCTGAATCCATTAAATTTACCTAGATATTGTTTTATCATTCAGCATTGGTGTGAAGAGGTCTGTTTTAGTTGGGTCTCAGCAACAAGATGCCAGCCCAAGTTGTGCTGGCCTGCCAAGATGTGTACCTCCCAGTATACCTCACACTGCTTTCCTTTGTTCAGGAGACTGGCTGATATCTTGTCTTGTGTTACCTCTCGCCTAGTTCAATGCCCTTATGAAACCACTGCCACCCTCAGCAAGCCAACTGAGGATGAAGATGAATAACAGGAGACCAAATTCTATGGCATACTCCTGGGCAGAGAAGAGAGAATTTTTTTCCCAAAGGAAGAGTAGTCTGCATTGTGCATTTGCCCCTTACCCTATTTCTGAAAGGGGGAGAAGCACCTTGAGTGGTTTCAAATGAGGCTTTTATCATGCTGTTGCACTGTCTCATTCACTGAATTTTACAGGGGCTCCAAACATAGTTGTCCTCAGTTTCTAACCCTTCTTTGTTTCCTTACCATTTCTTCCATATTTTTTTTCTTACCACAGAAAATCAGTTAAGGAAAGAAAGATGTAATAGCTACATAGTGTCTTTCGTCTGTAAGTATGAGGACCTCCCCGACCTCAAATCTGGAAAGATTCCTCTAGATTCCATTGGATGTTGCTACAGCAGTTGAAGTGGAATCATAGTACTATAATCATGTGGTGTGAAAGGGCATCTGGTATGGTTTTAAAATAAAAGTTAAAAGAAATAATCCCACGCAGCTTCACTCCACCCTGCCCCAAGTATCATTCCAGCACATTAGCCACTCCACTGCTTACATAGTGCATTGCTGCTGGTGTGCAACAACTGAAATGAAATACAGGCTTTGATGACAACAGCACCAACCAGCAACAGATATGCATACACAGCTCAAAACAGCTGGTGATAGGGGGAGGGACATGACAAAAATGTCTTCCATGTCCCCTAGTGGGCACAGGGGGGCATTTTTTTCAAAACAATGGGTGTGGGGTAGTTGGCTGAGAGTGCCTCCTGGGCTAGACAGTTTCCTACACCTACATTAAATGAATTGACTGCTGTCAATGTGGGAAAGGAACTGAAAGCACTCTAGTCAGCATGATATGAGTTTAACTTCTTGTAGTTCAATCTGACTAGGTAATATCGTAGTCAATGACGTACTAAAGCATACCCTCCAACTGTCTCAGTTTGGCAGGGACAGTCCTGATTAACCCTTTGTTGTGTCAACTTTTCAGCTACTTTAAAAATATCCCAGTTTTCTCTGTCTTCCCACTTTCCTTCTTTGTCCTCAGCCTACTTCAATTGCTCCAAACTGAGTTCAAGGTGCAAAAGTAGTTAGCGCTCAATTAATTCAGTAAGCAAAGAGCAGAGGGCAGAATCATGCCCTTCTCAGTAGGCTCAGGCAAATGCAAACTGCTGCAGCCTCTCCTAGCTTGTCTGTTATTTCTCATTAATAATTTTTGCCATCTTGACCATACTTTGACATTGCTTGGCCACACATAGCCCAGTTTTCATCTGTGAAATGTTGGAAATTTTGTTAAAGCCAACTTAACTATGTTTAAGCCTCAATCATGTAGTAAGAAAAGAAAAGAAAAGAAAAGAACAAGGCATAGAATACATAAATGATTTATACAGAAATGACAAAGTATAGTATGAAAATCTCAGCAGGTGTCCTTTCCTAAGAAAATCATTAATTGATTCACAAACACACTTGAAATAACATGATTGTATAAAGATAATGAAACTTGTTAAATTAGATATCAGCCTCAGGAGCAAATTTATTTTAATAACATTTTGCTAGAATCAAATATAAAGAAAAGTCTAGACCTCTAATCAAAGTCACACTTCAAAAGTGATTGCACAGAGAAGGTGCATCAACCAAAGCATTTCTTAACCCCTTGCATCTTTGCTATATTTAAGGGAAACAGTAAAAGCAGTATAGTTAAAAACTCTATCATATGTAAAAGTATTCAGAAGTAGAAAAAGACTGGAATCCAATTCAGATGTTAAACAGAGTGGATTACTCAGGAGTAAGCATGAGCTGCAAGCTCTGAGGGCATCCAAAATCCCTACCTTCGCAAGTACAAAAAACAACCACGACGCAGCAACACAAGTATACTCCTTTGCATGTATGTATTCTCTTTTGGTTTCACCTTTACAGCCAATGGAATAATTCTTAAGATCATAAGTGCAAAATTGGAGGGAGGCTGTAAACACAAAACACTGACTGAGAGTCACATTTTCCTATTCCAGAACCTACTACAGGCAGAGGAGAGCAACTCAAACCATATGGCCTTTTTCACACCAGACTATTACAGTGCTATTATTCCACTTACAACATCCTATGGAATCCTGGGGTTTGCAGTTTAGGGAGGGGCTTTTGAGGCCCCTCCCTAAACTGCAAACCCCAGGATTCCATAGGATGTTGTAAGTGGAATAATAGCACTGTAACAGTCCAGTGTGGAAATGGCCTATGAGAATCATGGGTGCATCTCAAATCAATTCCTTTGCCCATAACAACAACAGCAGCAGCAATGCTACTATTGCTCTTGATACTACTGCTACTAAGTGTAGCAATATTTAAGAAATTTACACAGTAGCAAGGGGTTCATGTTGCTTTTCTAATTCTACATTAGCAAGAAGAGGAAAGTGCTGCTACACCTCTGAATTAATTGCCCCCAGTCCCAGACACACTGGGCACCAGCTGCTCACCTCCATTTTTCTTCATCAGACTCCATTGTCCTTTTCCTTCTGTCCTTTTGATTTTGTACATGACACCGCAGGAGCCAGCACTTGAACCATGTGCCATTCCTCCAGCACCATTTAGTGATGCCATATCTGTATAGCTGGAAAAGCAACTCAAACATTGCCCTTGTATTGCCAAAGAAGTTATTTCTCTTTGAGTTATATTTATAAGATAATACAGTTACGGTATATCTTTGTTGCTGGAAAAAGGAATTCATTATAAGTAATTCATTATTTAGAACTAGTTAATTCCAAGCTCTACTTGACCCTGGATATCTGTATTAGTGCCAGAACTTAACTGAACTCACAGTCCATCCACATGGAAATTCTCCTCTGGGTTTTCCTTCAAGAGCTCTTCTTCAGCAACCTAGTTGAGGAAGGAAGGCTTCTTTTGTTGAAGATATTGTTACGCAACTGGGAGTCAGAAGTCCTTGCTAGTCTCCCAGACAGTTATGTGCAGATCCCTAACTCCTGCCTATCCCTGTTTTACCAGACCTATAGCTCCATGAAATGTTCCACTAAAAGAGTAAAGACCAACATTACTGATTTTGCTATTATTTATATAACCCTGTCCTATATCTAGAGAATTCTGGGAAAGCCACAGGCAAAAACACAACATTTTAAAAACAATTTTAAACAACCTTTAAACAAGATAATGTACAGAAATCCATAACACTGTAAATCAAAGTCAAGCTATGGTCTCTTGATCCTGAAAGCTGAAGCCAGAGTATATCAAGCCTCCAATTATGTGGACAATCCATGGTCGAAGAGTATTGAAAGTTAAGAATCAGAGCTTAGTAAAGTTATTTTGGGGTGAACAACTCCCATGATTCTCCAGTCAGCACAGTCATGCACTGGGGTGTCTAGAAACTATACTCCAATAAGGAAGCTCTGTTAAGAACATAAAATCTGATTAAAATTTTAAAAAAGACCAGTAGACTAATCCAATCCTTCCTCCTACAGTGACCAGTCAGACATCTCCTAGAAGCTGACAAGCAGAGCTTGAAGTTAATAGTCCTCTTCTTCTGTCTGGTGGCATCCTGCTATGTCAAGTGATTTTCCAAACACACCTTAGAACATGGAGTGGTAATTGTGACCTTTGAAAAATAGAAATGTTGAGGAGGCAGTATGTATTATCAGCTAATGAAACAGGAGCTTTTTTTTTTAAGGTGGATTGTCAATGCCACTGCCTCCTTGACATCTAACTACTTAGATCTTGTGTTACTTCCCTGCTGGGTAATTTTCAGAACCTGCTTCCTTTTCCTTCTAATTCAGTTTCTGCAACAATAAAGGGACAAAATACTGAGTATGACTAAAATTAAGCCACCCACACATGCACAAATATATTCCCCCACCCCACAAAAATTGCTCATTCTTTGTGTGACTTGACCCTGTTGCTTTTGCGGCAGCCATGCAACCCCCTTTGCCATTTTCTAAAGACACTCAAGGCTTGAAATTGGTCTCATAAATCACCTATTGACTGAAAAATAGCTAATAACAAAGCAGTAATTTCTAGGGGAGAAATGAGTCTGTTCTACCTATTACCAATCTAGCCAGCAGCATTCTCTCTGTTTTGAGTGTGGGTGTTATCCTTGGTGGATCCCCGTTGTGGCAAAAGGCAAGTGAAATTAATAATGAATGAATCATACTTGGGGAAGAGATTCTGAAAAGTAAGAACCAGCTACCACTACCCCAGACATATCATAGGCCCTTCCTAACCTCAGTAACAATATTGATTAATAGATACATGACCAAAGGTCTACTCTCTCTTGATGAAATCATCAGATCTCAAGGAGGAGGGAGAGGAAAAGACAGGAAGTCTGTTCCAAGTATTTAGCCTATAGGATTGCTATATTCCTGCCATATGCGGGATGTATAGCACTGAATCTGATGGCGCCAGTAGGCCTGTGGGGCATTCATTTTAAGAGGGGATAGGATTGGGCCTCGTTGGCACTTGAATGCGGGGGGGACTGCTGGGGAAAAGCAATAGCAGTTAGCAATAGCAGTTACATTTCTATACTGCTTATCAGTGCTGAGCACTTCCTAAGCAGTTTACAATTGTTTAGCTAATTGCCCCCAGCAAGCTGGGTACTCATTTTACCAGCTGTGGAAGGATAGAAGGCTGAATCAACCTGGAGCCCTGAAGGATCAAACTCACAACGCTGTGGTTGCAGTATTAGTATTTAACTACTGTGCCACCGGGTGCTACAGGCTATATTCAGAAAAAGGCAATGGCAAACCACCAGCTATTTTTGGCTAACAAACTCGACGCAATTCATGGAATTGTTATAAGTAAGCAACCTGAACATAAATGCTTGTTGTAATTCCCCATTTGGATTCTGAGGAATCTGATACAGAGAATTGGACCAAAAGGGGTTTCCACACACACACTTTACATCTCCTCTGGCACAACAGGTGATGTTAAATGGCCTGAGTGTGAGAGCAGAGACAGTCAAATGGAATTTACAGAAGGCTGGAGGCAAATGATGTTTTACCAAGAAAGAGGAAATGTTTTCTTAGAAACTCCACTTCCCATAGGAAATGCATCTTTCTTTTGTTCTACTATTTACTTACTCCAGCAGGCTTTTGCACTTTTTTTCTAAATTCTTAAAAGACTCTCTGTAACTAGAGATGTAGGTGGAATTGACATGTACACCAAAAACAACAATCTCACTTTTAAACAAATTTCTATTTTTTTCTAGGTGGAGTAGAGTGTGCATTGTGATGTAGGATATACACACAGTTAAGAATCGGTAAAAGCCAGTATGGTGTAGTGGTTTGAGTATTGGGCTATGACTCTGGAGATCAGGGTTCGAATTCTCATTCAGCCATGGAAACCCACTGGTAGACCTTGGGCAAGCAATACTCTTTCAGCTTCAGGGGAAGGTAAAGGCAAACACTCTTCGAAAAAGTTCCTGCCAAGAATACCCCATGATAGATTCACCTAAGGCAGTGGTTCTCAACCTGTGGGTCCCCAGATGTTTGTGGATTTCAGCTCCCAGAAGCCCCAGCCACTATGATCAGTGCTCAGGGCTTCTGGGAGCTGAAGTCCAAAAACATCTGGGGACCCACAGGTTGAGAACCACTGACCTAAGGGTCCCCATAAGTTGGAAATGACCTGATGGACACACAACAACAAAAGGGTTTAGTTAGCAATGATACAACAAGATTCATCCCAATTCCATAATACCCCAAGGCAGTGTTGGTTTAAACATAATATTGTAAAAGAAAACTGATGGGCAGTAAAAGTCGGGTGATGTGTTTCACTGAGAATTGGGGGCATCTCAGAAGGCATAAGTAAGGAAAGAAGATGACTCATCCTCCCTGCCTCCAGGCAAGTGGAGGGGCAAATGAGGTCTTTGTGGGTAGTTTTCGCATGGAAAAAGAGGCAGAGAGCTGGTCTCTGCAGGAAATCTTATTGCACTTTGAGTTCCCCTAGAAATCAGTTGGAGGACAGCAGTCTTTGGGAGAATCTAGTTAGCATTTGATGTAAAGTCAAAGGCTTTCACGTCCAGAATCCATAGGTTGTTGTGGGTTTACTGGGCTTTGAGGCTGTGTTCTATTAGTATTTTCTCCTGACATTTCACCTGCATCTGCATCTGGCATCTTCAGAGGGTCCTCTGAAGATGCCAGCCACAGATGCAGGTGAAATGTCAGGAGAAAATACTAATAGAACACTGCCTCAAAGCCTGGAAAACCCACAACAACCTATAGTTAGCATTTGTTGATTGTATTTGCCATGAGTCATTCAACTTATGAGGGAGAGACCTACAAGAACCCTGATTATCAATTGCCCTGCTCAGGTCTTGCAAAATCAGAATTCTGGCTTCCTTGGTTAAGTCCATATGTAGTGTGATCTTGCCTACTGTCTTCTCCTTTACTGAACATTATCATCTTTCCAAGTGAGTCATGTCATCTCATGATACACCCAAGTATGAGAGGCCCTTTCCACACAACCCGCCATGGGGATGGGAGAAGGATGGGACCATGGCAACAGTTCTGCATGATGTTATCGCGGTCCCATCCTTCTCCCATTCCCAGGTGGAACAATCACGGGTTAAATCATTGATCTGTGATCACACCACCATCTTGGAGTTACCAGTCCTGCAGAGGCCCGGGAAGTGCAATGGCTGCACTTCCTGCCCCAGAATGTGAATATTATATTTTCTTTCATTTTTAAAAACATCCCCCGCCCCCCTTAACTCTTGCAAGATTCTTCAGCAGGGAGTAAATCTCAAGCCTTGACTTGGAGAAGAACTGTTTTGAAGATACATTGCCAGCTTTCCTTCATATAATCTGGAGATAAATACCTCCATGCCAAATTTCCAAGAAAATTATTAAAATATAAACAATAATAACCATCAGGAACAAGCTAAGTAGAGTCCTGGAGATGAAACAAAGCTCCATATCCTTAATTTCTACCTTTACTTCTGCACATGGGCATTATCTGGCATTACTGGCAGAAATGAGAAGGTCAAGCATAGTTATGACCAGAATACAAAAAAATCAAAGAGTTAGAAATATCCCTCTATTAAATTATTTTGCGGGAAAGTTATTTGTACAATGTGAGCAATAACGTATATTTGCATACATTGCGGACCTCTAATTGTTCTGCTTGGTTATGTTTAAAATTTAATCTCATTCCTGTTAAGGTTTTGTTTGCTGGGGGAAAAAATGGAGGAGCAGTGCCATCCCCACTCCGAGAGAATGATTATGTAAAATCTGGAAAGTTGCACAGAGAACTAGGCTAACAGAGAGTGTTTATCTAAGAGACAGTAGTGATAAGGACATGTGTTTTACCAATGTCTCATGCCATCTTCTTGAGTTTATGAAAGCTATATATAACTTGAATATCAGTAAATTTAAAGACTTTCCTCTGCTATAAGCAGTTTTATTATTTTTCCCTCTTGTATATTGTTTAATGGATAACACTGATACTCCTTTTATGTAAATGTTTTACTTACTCATATTGTTATTTTTAAAACATAGAAAGCATCTTTTTGTGCACCCTGTCTCTCTTTTTTAAAAAAATTCAAAATCTTTTAATTTAAATTAACATAACAAAACATGGTATCAGTAAAGAACAAAAGGCATAGCACAACAGAGGCCCTTTCCGCACCAGGCTATTAAAACGATGCAGAGCGACCTCCAGCGGAGGTCTTCTGCGCCGCAGAGTGGACTGGGGCGGACTACTTTTTGTAGTTCCGCACCTCAGTCTGGTTCAGAGCGACCGGAACTGGTCGTGCAGCATGCTTTTTAAAAACCTCTTTTTAGAGGTTTTTAAAAAGCACAGAGTGCGCAACTCCATGTCACTCTGTCCCCGCCCTCCGGTGCAGATTTGCAGGAGCGCACTAGTGCATGCCTGCAGATCTGCCGGGGGCAGGCTTTAGGCTGGAGAGCTTCTCCGGTTGGTGGAGAGGCTCCACCAACTGGAAGCTGCCATTTTGGATGCCGGAGCAGTGCGGAGCAACGAGCTCGCACTGCTCCTCGTCCTGACGGACTCGCCCGGACACTGAAGAAGTCCAGTGAGTAGCATTTTTTCGCGGTTCCTTTCCCACATGTGAAAAGGGCCAGAATCTATGGTTATAAAGTGTACTATGGCACATGGGGAATCTTCAGCAGATATCTGTCCAGATCCTACACTTGATCTTAGCGAAAAGGATGAGAAGCGATATCTTTCCAGAAAAAGAGAATGTGAATCTGAGAGGCCTTCAGCTTCATTTATGAATTAAATGAAGGAGAACCATGCCCTGTCCCTCTAAAACAGAGAGGACAACTCCATTTGGGGAGCCTAGTCTGGGATGATCTGAACCATGTCTTTAATAGGCTACTTGGTACTCAAGATGGTTGATGAGAATGGAGGCTCCATGTGTCTTCTCTGAATCTCAGAAATGAAAGTACATAAGTAGTGTAATAAAATCTACTGCCATCTAGATTTATCTCTGAAGAACATAGGCATGCAATGTCATCCATGATATCTCACTAATGATCTGTTTTTAATTCTTATCTAGAAAGAGGGATGAGAAAATATTTTAAATAAATATTCTCTGGTGTTCTTCAGTCTCCATACATTTTTGCCCGGGGGAGCTCTCAGGGAGAACTTGGAAATAGCACATGAGAAATGATGACATTTCCTCTAATGTGCTAATTTTTGGAGTGTTGAAGACTTGAAGATATTGCTTTTATGATACAATGCAATAATTAATAATGATGTTACTTTTTGGTGTAACAAAATTCTCAAATGTTTTTGAAAGGTCATTTTGTGTTAGGGTTTTAAAAATGCTGATTAAAATTATTTTCATGTCTTTTATTTTTTAAAAAAATAACTTTCCAGACTGTGTTTTGAAATGTGTACTAATATGCTTTGTGGGTGGCAAGTGACAGGAGGAAGTAAAAAAAGAACATTGGTGTGCGGGCTATGGCATTGTGAAATAAAAGAAGTACTTTGTATCTGCTTCTTTTGCCATTCTAAGTGCTAGCTTTTTTACTTTTGTTTTGTTTCTGTTAGAAGTGCAACAATACGTAGCACTGAAGAATCCAGTATGCCTTACAGTGGGCAGTAGTAATAGAGCTAGTCAGTTAGGATGATTTGAATGTCTCCTTCCCTCTTGGCTCTACCTATCCTGATGCCCCTGTAATGTAAACTGATACTCTTAGGGATGCTCCTCTGTTTCTTCTCAAGAACCCTCCTCTGTCTCTCTTCCCAGTTCTCCCTGAGAGTGCAGCTAGACTAGATAGCACCCCATAACTTTTCCATTTTAGTATGGAGTTCCTATAATAAAGCTTTTAGTTTGTTTTCCTTTAAGCCATGGTGTCTCGCTCCTTAATTAGCACCACTGCTCCATTGCAGATAGGCACTCTCTAACAGTTTCCAATTGTCCTGTCCTGCTCAAAACATCAACCCTTCTTCTTCATTTGATATTGGTGCCAGATTATTATTGTTGTATGCCATCGACTTATGAGAACCCTAAGGCAAACCTATCATGGGTTTTTGGGGGGCTGAGAGTGCGTGACACACCCAAAGTCACCTAGTAGGTTTCCATGGCCAAGCACACAATCGAACCCTGGTCTCCAGGGTTGTAGTGCAATGCTTAAACCACTACACCACACTATGCCAGGCTATCTCAGGTCCTAATTCCACCTATTGGACCTGCCCTGTGCACCACACAGTCATTTTATTCCTGAGTGAATAATCAGAGAATAAAATCTTCATTTTTCAACCTGCCTTATCTGTGGTGCCCTATTATGCTGTCCTTCATAGATACAAGCTTGAGATAAAGAATGCTGTGTTTTGTTCTGGCACTCAAAAGAAAATAAATCATTGCTTTATACTGAGCCAAATCTCTGTGCCAGTTTCACTGACCATCAGCAGTCCTTTCCAAATCCTGGAATCTTTCCAGGAGGTGAACCTGCTATGTTCTGCATAGAAAACTTGTGCCATACCACTGAGCCATAGCTTTCCCCATTGTGAATAGCATGAATGTAGCACTGTTAACGTACACATTACTTAACTCATGTTCCTTTGTTTATTTCCACAATAACCAGCCAACCTGGGTATTTTAAAATTGGAAGCAAACCCATGTACAACACACAAGATTTCCCAGTGTTAGTGGTAAAATGGGAACTAAAGAGATTCTCCAGGTCTACTTCCTGCCTGCTGTTCATTTCACTTTGTCCTAAATTTTACACGTATAAAATGAGGCAAACCAACTCATATCGCAACTTGAAAACTAGGCTTGCCAAATTCAGCTCAGCCACAGGGCTGAGTTTCAGTATCTTTTCATAGTTTTTATAGAACAGAGAATTTCATCGAAATTTCAAGGTTGCAGTGTGATGAGAAAACAAGCTCAAAATGAATTCCCTTGTATATAACTGTCAGAGGAAAGTACAGTAACATGTATATTGGATTGAATCAGGTATCCAAGAATAGCTGATGGCCTCCTTAAATGTCTTTCTCACAACACACTTGAAATATTTCTGTACCATTTTAAGATCAGAAGGTACTGAAATGTAGAGGGATTTCCCTTCAGTCAATCCAACCAGATTCCAAGGAATTAGGATTTCCCCTTTGCTGCTACATTTAGGTAAATATTACTATTGACAGAGTAGTGCATTCCCATTTAGTTGCATTCCAGGTTGCAAAATTGAATGACAAGCAGTGCCAAGACTGTTTTGACCAGTACTTTACCAAAGACACTGTGCTGCCCGGGTTGGATGTGGGTCAACATTACTTATTACAATGTCCTGGAACACAGAACAACATCTGACTTTAAAGAAACATAAAATGCAATTATACCAAGGATCATCCTGTTCTCAGAGGAAGGAGTACAGGTCTAACCTCTCCTAACTAGCTTGGGCTCAGAAATGAAAACATTCCTTGATGTTCTTCCCATGTAG
This sequence comes from Iguana delicatissima, assembly GCA_948472985.1. Classification (NCBI taxonomy): domain Eukaryota; kingdom Metazoa; phylum Chordata; class Lepidosauria; order Squamata; family Iguanidae; genus Iguana; species Iguana delicatissima. The sequence goes on from CAOKZL010003622.1 coordinate 44,930, forward strand.
CCTACTTGCACTGTTAGGCTTTCTGGGCTTGAGGATCGTAGTGGCAGTATACAACAGGCAGTTTCCTCCATTCCAAGTACAAACATGGACCACTCTGGTTGTTAGGTTTTACTTCAGCACGGACAATGGGACAACAGCCAGGGCTAAAGATAGGAAGGGCAAAGTCCCTGGAGGACACAAGCCTCTGGGAGCCTTGTGGGAAAACATACAGTACAATATAAAACAAATTTTGAGATTTCAACAGTCCAGAAAGTAATTATATTCCCTTTAACATTTCACAGATGAAAACTGAGACATGTGCAGCCAAGCAATATCAGAGTGAGATCAAGATAGCAAAATCTATTAATGAGGGAGAACACACAAGTTAGAAGAGACTGCAGTAGTTTGCTTTGGCCTGTCCCTACCAGGAAGGGCAAGATTCTGCCTCTCCTTTCCTCTTGTCCCACTGAGTTAATTGAATGTAAGCTAAACTACTTTTGCACTTTGAAATCAGTTTATAGTAATTGAAGTAAGCTGTTTACAAAGGGAGAAAGTGGGAAGAAGAGAAAGAAACTGGGACATTTTAAAAGCAGCTGAAAAAGTGGAACAAGGAGGATCAGCTGAGCGTGTCCCTACCAAATCAGGACGACTGGATGACATGCAGCTCTAATAGCTGTTGCTAAATTGGGGAAAGGGGTATCATACATCTTGCCATGGAACCAATGTCAGTTCTCAGTGAGCCTAACACTACTAGCTTGAAGGATTCATGACTGGCTAGGTAGCACACGGGGCCTTGTCTGCTCCTCATTCCTCAGTGTCTTTTGCCTGTTCCATCGTGCCTAATGTTAAGGCAAGCAACCCTTCTTTTACCCAGTGCTCTGCAAGATTTCTTCATGCAAGTAGGATAGCCATGGCTGTTGTGTGAAGAGATGCACTGGTCCCTTGTACTTTTAAAAATCTCAATGGGGCATGGGGGAGGAGAAACTGCATTGCCGTAATTATGTCACCATCCTCTTGAGTAGCCACATTCACAGATGCAAATCTCCCCTTGCTTTCTGTGACATCAAACATTTATGATTCCCTGCATTAAGTCTCTCTCTCTCTCTCTTTCTCTCTGCGCTCAGCTGATGTGCACACAAGGAGACACGCTCTAATAGGACGTGGTGAGCAGTGAGGCTGTGAGGAATAATTTAGATTTGGCTGGAGGAACGTAATGCTTTTTTAATTGCCATCAAGTGCCATGATGCAGGGATGTATTATTGATAGTGATTATCCCTATAAAGCGCTCGCTTTTTTGTGCATGGAGCTTTGACATTTGATTTCTCACTGTGTCCTTTGTTTCCTTCGCTTACCTTCTGCTGAGCTTTGGGAGGGAAGCTCCATTTCTTCTCATCATTCCAACGCTCCTACTCACCATTTCTCACTTTGTTTTTTCCCCCTAATTGTATCACTTCTTGATGTTTATTTATCTGCCCCTTCTCTGACTAAAAGTCATTTCCTTTCCTCCTCTACAACCTCATTTCTCCAACCTTCTTTTTTTCTTATTTATTCCTTTTATATTCCTCTTTTCAATCCTTCCATCTTCATTCACAAGACTGTTCCCATCCATTTCACAGCCCCTGCCTTCTTCTCCATGTATTTAAAGCAAGGATGGGGAAAATGCAGTCTGTGACTCACGTGTTCCCTTTTGTGCTCCCCAGATCTCCCTGACAGTCCCACAATCCACCACCCACACTCAATTTTAATTTGGGGATTATTTTGTGGGTGATTTTTCAACTTGAAAATTGCTGAAAACATGCCCAAGCTGCTTGCAAACATACCCATACTGTTTACTCCCCACTCCCCCCACAATCTTTCTAACAGGCAGAAAAACTCTGGAAAACGGCCACTGCTGCTTGAGAACAGAAACCAGAAGTAACATGCCATCGCTTCCATCTTGTTCCTTATGATCCACCCTCACCCACTTGGTTGCTCGCTTCTGCTCTAAAGGAAGGCTATCTTCTAGATTACACACCAGAGAGCTGTTAAATCAGGGAGCAGATTAGGCTGGCTGGCTGGCTGGATTGAGTAAACAAGAAAGCTCCTCCTGAATTTCTCCTCCTCGGTATGGAGAAAAAGTACACAAAGTGACAAAGTACATGTTTATATGTCGAAGATCCCAGATTCAGTCCCTGACATCTCTGGGTAGATGAAGAAAAAATCCTTCATAAGACCTCACAGAGCTGTTGCCAGTCTATCCCCAAAATGGGTTCAATTCCTTTGGCTGCTTCTTTGAAGGTGAGAACAACTCCCAGAGCTGATTCACCATACCACTGACATGGGAGCCACCAGTTCCAGTGCCCTAAGTGAATGTCCAATATTCTTAAGGCAGGATGGAAACCAAATGAATGAATGAACGAATGAATGAATGAATATTTGGGTAGAAGGAGTTTTGACAGATATAGCTTATCAGGTTACAAGGCTGCTTGGAAGAATAAAGCTTCATTGTTGTTGTGTGCCTTCAAGTCGTTTCTGAACCTATCACAGACTTTTCTTGGCAGTTTTTTTGGGGGGAGCTTTGCCTTCCTCTGAGAGAGTGTCACTTGCCCAAGGTCACCCTATGACTTTCCATGGCCAAATGAAGAGCTGACCTCTGCTCCCCAGAGTTGTAGTCCAGTGCACAAACCTCTACACAACACTGGCTCCTTTAGCTTCCAGAACTTCTTTTTCCTAAACAATTGTTAAAAACAAACAGCTAGAACTATAGATGATCTTCTCTGTGTGTTGAGATGGTAAGGATTGTGTGCCTTTTATGTAGGACCGGGCTGTCTGGCCATCTATCTTCTGTGTTATGAAAGTGGTGGAAACAATTTAAAAATTCCCCTAAGATGAAATGTGTGGGCAAAAGTGCCACATTTTCTGTGTATGTATGAGTAACAAAGGCAGTCATACTGAGTTTTCACACAGTCACGTTTGGAGGCACTGTGTGACAATACAGCATGATGCATGGTATCTTTAATATGATAATTTGCTTAGCTGTGTTTTAATATGATAACCTTGTGAACTTTTTTATCATCTGGTTTTTAGCTTGATCTTATTTTAGCCTTTGTGTAAGTTGCCTTGCATCTCATGCTGAAAGAAAGGTGGCATAAAAATAAAATAAAATAAATCATGTACAAATGATAATTGGATTTTTTAAAAGATGGGCTGTATAAGAGGCTTCAGTGAGCTATGGATAATTTTATGAAGCATCCAAGCCTTTACCAAAGCCTCACTATAGTGAGAGATTCCTCACTACAGTAGAATCATAGAATTGGAAGGGGCCTCATGGGCCGTTGAGTCCAACTCCCTGCTTAGTGCAGGGTCTCCAGCTAAAGTATTCCCGAGCAGGTAGCTGTCCAGCCTCTTTTTGAAGACATCCAGAGAATGAAACCCCACCACCATTCTAGGCAATAGGTTTCATTGCTGAACCACCCTTAATGTCAAGAAGTTCCTTTGAATGTTCAATTGAAATCTACTCTTTTGTAATTTCAGACAATTAGGCCTAGTCCTTTCCTCTGGGAAAGCAGAGAACAGGCCTGCATCCTCCTTACTGTTACAGCCTCAGCCTTCTCTTCACCAAGTTGAACATGCTCTGACCAGCACAGAATACAGTGGGACTATTACTTTGCTTGGAAACTATGCTTCTATTAATGCAGGCTAGAACAGCCTTCACCTTCTTTGCTGCAGCATCACATTGCTGGCTCATATTCAAATTATGATCAATAACCCCAAGGTATTTCACATGTAGTACTGCTGAGCCATGGACCCTCATCCTATACTTGTGCATTTGGTTTTTGTGGCCCATTGTGTTCTTTGAGTTGTTTGAGGTATGCATCTTTACTCCTGAGTATTTCCATCTAATTTCTCCATAGTGCCAACCTCCCTTTTTTCTTATTATTATTGGGCTGGCCTGAGGGCATTTAAAACCTTCTTGCTAGCTTTATTAGCTTATTAGCTTTGATCAGTGCTTACTCAAAGTGGTGGCCTGCAAACATCAGAAACTGGTTCGTGGTAAGCATCCAGGAAATTATGCAAATACACTAATGTAACACAAATATGAGCCTAGTTCCAGGCACATTGAGGGAAAATACCATTCTGCTGTGTCAGATAGGTTGAGAAGCACTGAGCTAAATTAAATGTTCTCTACCTTGAGGCCATAAGAAAGTGATAAGGAACAATCTTTTTCCAGTCAAACAGAACACTCTCTTTTAGCTAAGATTTCTGTGCAGACATTATACTCATTGTGTGTTCATATACTGCACATGTTCCGTGGGCTGGATATGAGAATCTAGGCATTATTCTAAGCTGCAATCTCCACATTTGGAAATGACAGAAAGAGACAAGAGTGAACTTGCTAGCTCTTCCCCTTCTTCCCAAGTGGAGCGTGGCTTCCTGCAGAGAAGATCTTTTACCAATGGAAGCTGTTCCTGGGATTTTAGACTCATGATCACATGCTTCATAAGGTAATGCAGAATCAGGATAACATAGGTCATCTTGGTTGGTCTCAGGCCATTCTTATCCATCTAGGTATGGATGTGGAAAACAAGACAGATGTGAGTTCTAAGCAAGTACCCTTTTGACACTGCATATCATTGCCAATCATAGAGCATTTCCATCATCCTTAGGTTTTATTTTCCTGGCTTCCTGAAGCTTGAACCAACATGAGACAGCCTTAACTCTGGTATTAAACCAATGCTTCTGCCTGGATAGCCTTGATTCTGGTATTAAACCATTGTATCTTATTGCATTTACATTAGTGTGTTTAGTTTTATCCATGCTTTCAGTCATCACTTGAAATCCATCTAGATTAAGGGTGATTTAGATTTTTATTTTTCCTTTTAAAGGACAGAACAAGAATCATCTTGCTGGCTTTGCTGAATAAATGTAAGTATCTAACAGATCCAGAAGCATCCTCAAGCTGAGAACACAGTCTTTTGTGGAAATGTAGCCCTATCCAGGACTGGTTGATATACTTCCAATCCCAGGTTAGGACTCTTGACTCATCTTGTCTGGATTCAGTTTCAGTTTGTTTTTCCTCATCCAAACCATTACCTCCTCCAGGCATTCATTAAAAGGATGCACACTATCCTTAGCTGATGCTATTTTTTAAGGTATTAGGAAGTATATTTTGGTGTCATCAGCATACTGGTAGTATCTTGTCCCATACCTCTGGATGATCTCTCCTAGTGGTTTCATGTAGATGTTAAATATCACTGGGGATAGGATGGCACCTCGTGGTATGCTGTATAACAGTCCCTTTTTGAGGAGCTGCTGTTCCCAAGCACCACTATCTGGAACTTGCCTGAGAGATAGAACAGGAACCACTGAAGCACAGCACCTCCAGTTCCCGAATTCCTCAGGCATTTTAGAAGGATGCCATGATCAATGGTACTGAATACCCCTGAGAGATCCAAAAGCACCAGCAGCAACACACTTCCCCTGTCAACGCTTTGGTGAAGATCACTAAGGGTCATTCCACACTGTACTGTTATAGTGCTTTAATACCACTTCCAACATCCTATGGAATCCTGGGGTTTGCAGTTTAAGAAGAGACATTTAGAATTCTCAGCCAAGGCACATTTTGGCCTCAGTAAACTACAAACCCCAGAATTCCACAGGACGTTGAAAGTGGAATAATAGCACTATTAACAGTGTAGTGCAGAAAGGCCCTAAGTCTCAATTCCATATCCTACTCTGACCCCAGTTTGAAATTGGTCTAGAAAGCCTGTATCATTCAAGACAATCTGGAGGCAACTTCCCTCTTAATCATCTTGTCCAAATTATGAAGATTTGATATTGGTCTATAGTTGTTAAAGTCCAGAGAATGCTTTTTTAGATGCTGCCATACCACTGCGTTAAAAAACAACAATAAGATAGAAAAATTTCCTCCCTGAGAGATCGATAAATAATATGTTCCAGCTGAGATCTAACTGCATCTCCTCCCTGGATGACCAGCCAAGAAGGAAAGAGATCAAGAGGACAGGGCTCCTTCTTATTCATCCCAGCAGCTTTTCCACATCTGAGTATAACTCTGCGCATCCCCTTGCCAATGTTTGAGCCGACATAGCCAAGATGGAAAGGTCAGAGGCAACAGCATTAACCCATCATCTTCCTGTTCACTCCACTATAGTTGGGATAGGACTGGCTGCGTAGTAAATACTAATAACACTTGAGGAGGGTAGTCAGACGGAGAACTAAATCTCAGTTCTCGAAGCAGGTGCGATCCTGGACTTTACTTCTTTAAAAGAAAATTTAGTATCAGAGGCAGAAATAACATGGAAAGAATAGGAATAGGTTGTTGTTGTTGTTGTTGTTGTTGTTGTTGTGTACCTTGAAGTCATTACTGACCTACGGCAGCCCTAAGGTGAACCTACCGTGGGGTTTTCTTGGCAAGATGTGCTCAGAGAGGGTTTGCTTTTGCTTTTTCTGAGGCCATTTCCACACTAGACTGTGCTATTATTCCACTTTCAACATCCTATGGAATCCTGGAACTGCAAACCCCCAGGACACCATAGGATGTTGAAAGTGGAATAATAGCACTATTAACAGTCTAGTGGAGAAATGGCCTGAGACTGAAAGAGTGTGACTTGTCCAAATCACCCACTGGGTTTCCATGATCTCCAGAGTTGTAGCCCAGCACTAAAACCACTCACTACATTGACTGTCTATGCCAGCTGGCAGAGCAGTTCAACATGTTTCAGCAAACTTTTTGTTCAAAACTAACAATATGCACATGTAAAATGAAACAACCAGGTCAAGTAAGCCTTGCATGAGAAAACAAAAGCATTTTGAACCTTCTTTAGACCACTTGAAGGCTTTTTCCAAAATGCTTTGTTTTTTTTTCTCCCTTGGTTCATGTAACTTTTTGCTGTAGCAATCTAATTGAGCACAGTTCTCCAAAGTATATAGATCAAGGGCTAAGTCACCTGAGCGTTAGTGCATCCACATTTTTGTCTTCTGGAATAACATAATAACCACATATGGGTTCCTGTTGAGCATGCACATGTGTATGCAGTCTCAAGTCACCTGTCAACTTATGGTGACCCCATGGATTTCATAGGGTTTTCTTAGGCAAGGATTACTCAGAGATGGTTTGGCCAGTTCCTTCCTCTGAAATATAGCCTACAGCACCTGACATTCATTGGTGGTCTCCCATCCAAGTACTAACCAGGGCTGACCCTGCTTAGCTTCCAAAATCAGAGGAAACGAGTGTCTTTGGGTATTTAGGATTGCTGACTGTGCACTGAAGCTTAATCCTTACAGCACAACTTGAGAATAAGTTGTGCTGAACTCAGCAGGATTTCCAAGGAAACATGCACAGAAGTGGGCTGAATGTGGAAAACCTGAATGTACAAAATATCATGGCTTAACAGTGGTGCACCATACACCCAGTAAAGATGGAAGCAGATACATTCAGGAAAGTCTAGAAAATTCTTACACAGGCCAAGTTTCTTTTCTTTGTTCCCTTCCCTTCCCTTCTTCCTTCCTTCCTTCCTTTTTTTTTTGTGTTGACAATTGTCATGCACTAAAATGATTGTGAGACCAGATCCTGAGTTTGTCAAACAAACTAGAAATTTATATTAGTCCTTCAAACTTTTCATAGCTGACATTTCACAGTTTTAACCTGAAGCATTTTCTTAGTAATATCTACCTTCAGAGACCCAGCTGTGACTCCGAGTCCCACTGTGCTCTATGCTAAACACACTGAGAAGGAGAGAAAAGAAAAGAAAGCTATTCCCTGTTCCAAAGAGATAACAGCTTGAAAGTAGGACAAGAACAGCTCAAGAGAGATGGCAGAGCCCAAGGAAACAATGGGATGATACTGGCCTGTATGATAAGTAGCAGTTTTCAACCCTCTTTGTTCTTCTGTATTCTTCCATGTGCAAGTTCAGCTCCATCAGTTCCATTGGCTGAGAAGCAGGAGTAATAGCAAGCTACTGGGACATGATTTAATTATACCTTTTGGTGGTCTAACAGCAGCCTGAAAGTTGACGCTTGGGTAATCTCAGCACTTGGGACAGCAGCAGAATTCTGAACTCTAGGTTTCATAGGGAGAGAGGCAGAGAAAATGAGCATCTGCATTTCTTAATGATGCCTTTGGGTGGTGTAATGCCAGTCCCGCACCATATAATGAATGCTGTTGCCAAACCGAACCTCTCCTTTGTTGCCAGGCGCATTGTGCTTGGCATTTCTTTGGGGGCAACAAGATAGGTGGGTGACTGGGAGTCAATGTAATGCTGTTGTACGGTGCTTTAATTACTATTATACGTTTCCTAGTGCCTCAGGATCACTGGGTTGGGCTGAGTTATTGCTGTTGTTTTATTCGAACTATCAGCTGAATTAACTGAAGACTGGCAGGCATCCAGTAGGAGATCTGAGGAAGGATGAACACCAAACTAGTTTGGACACAAGAGAAATGCAGTCTGAATCCTTAAAGCCAAACTAGATGAGGTATGGAGAATATCACACACTGGATCTCCTGGAGATTTTTTTATGAGTAAATGCAGTTATAGTATTTTGAGTAGCAAGAGAATTTTAGCACTCTTACTGTGCCATTTCTCCCAGACTGAATCACACACATACACACACCCTGAGCTGTAAAAAGAAGGAGTGTGATTCAGAGGAGAAAACAGCACCAAAGGAAGGGCTAAAAATATCCCTCAGCACCATGTCACAATCTGAATTGCCCCACTGTAACCATGACTGCACTGACTTTTTAAAAAAAACAAACAAAACCAGGCAATCTGCTTCTACTCTCCTACCATCTCATCTACTTGTGCTCTCACAGAGGTGATAAACCTGTGTGGACTGTACCCCTTCTGACTGAATGACTCCTTATATTATTCAGTGTACCTCCGTTATCCACCTGCTCCGTCCCTGCACTGCTGAGCTATCGATGTACATAGCAAAAGCGCACCTTAGAAGTCTGAGGCCTAGATTTTTATGATACGGATTTGAGGCCTAGACCTTCCCCTGACATTTAATTTCGTGTGTAGAATGAATTAATATTTTTATGGGATATAATTTAGATACATCAGTTCCTCCCTCATTCAAAAATCCATTCCAGGTTCATCATCACAATGAAATTAGGATGTTCTTTAATGTTGGGAATGACAACAGGATGGGTCCATGTCTTACTGAAGAGAAGGCAATTCTCTGTTTGAAGGGCTGTCAGTTCCCTAAATTCAAGGTGCCTTCGGTCTGAAGGACATTCCAGCACAAGTCCGGTTTGAAAACAGAGCAGAGAAAGGAGAGTAGAGAATTGTCAATTAGAGTTAGCAGCTAGACAGTTGATCTAATAGGCACATAGGAAACTGATTATAAGGTGTTTCCAGTCTTATAGTGTATCCTGCCACTCAGAAATATGCAGATAATCTACCTTGTTTCTCCTTAAAAGTTTTCCTCTTGGAAGAAAAATTATGGAAGAAGTAATGGTGAACTTGAGAGGGCTGCAAATTGAAGAGGATGACATTTGGACTTCTTCAAAATTCCATGAACTCCTGCTAAGGCTCAGCTGAACGCATCCATCGTATATTGTACAGTCAGCCCTCCACATTTGCGGGTTTCACTTTTGCGGACTTGATTATTCACAGGTTATTTGCCGTCACCTCTGCTGCCTTCTTATGCTGTTTTTAATAGGGACTGCAAGCCTGAGAAACTGAGACTGAGAAACTGCAAATGAGGCTTGTAAGTCCCTATTAAAAATGGTGTGGGGCAGCAGTGGAGGTGGCAGTAAGCCCCACCAGCCACCCACTTGTGTCTTGTGAAGGAACCCTGATGCTTCAAAGGATCCATGGTGGGTTGAATATGGTGATCATACTTTTTTTGTGTGTTGAATATGGTTTGAGAGAGCTTAGAGTTATTCGTGGTTTTTTCACTTTCACAAGGGTCCTGTACCCCTAACCCTAGTGAATATGGAGGGATGACTGTATTTCTATTTAAGAGATAGTAATTATTTCTTATTTTGGATCTGTATATGGATGTGCATGTTAGCATAACTTCGTACAAATCTGTACCTTCTTTTGACCTCTTCCAGTAGCTGCATATCCACCATATAACCCTGAACATATCCAGGGCTCTTTCACATTTTTTTCACAATTGTAGCACTAGGAGTCCACTTTAATTGTCATGACCACAATCCATGGAATCCTGGAGTTTGTAGCTTGGTGGGGCACTAGAGCTCTCTGGCTAAGAAGCCAAAGTAGTTCTCCCTAAACTGCAAATTCCAGGATTCTATAGTATGCAGCAATGTCAGTTAAAGTGGAATCAAATTGCTATAATTGTACAGTGTGAAAGGGCCCCAATCTTGTCTGCTTTTAGCAGGTAGGCAGGATTGGTGCTTCTAGGCCTTCAACGGGAATATTCTGGGGAATATCAAAGTATTCCAGCAGGGCTAGAGAAGAACCCCATCTCAAATGCTGGATACCCTCTGCCAGTCAAAGCTGACAATACTGGGCTAGATGGGCTAATAGTCTTATATTCCTTTTTTTGGTGATGTGTGAATGTTTGTTCTAAATGGAACGTTACTTGGGCCAACTCATGCACTGAAACCCCAAAGTTGCACCCTTTCAGTTCAGATACATCTGACAGATTTCCTGTGTAACCTCGAGCAAACAATTACACTTCAATTTCATCTGTGTACTGGGGACAGCAAAAGTGCTCTACTGTGAGAATAAAATGCATTTATGGCTTCCTGATTTAAACCATCTAAACTTATTAAGCTGAAGGCAGACAATAATTTTTCAGAGCATAACTGGAGAAATTCTTTGCTTCCCTCACTGTTTGAACACATTTCTTTGTTCTAGTGTTCTGATCAAATATATTTTGTGGGTTATGAAAGCAACAGAAAAATCTGCAAACCCTGCTCAACGGAGCTGAAATAAGCATCCGTACCATGATCAGCAGTCCCTTCTTCAAACCCCTTTATACTCCTGTACTTATGCAAACTATTGTTGATATCTAATATCAGATAGATAGCAAAATTTAATTGCCATAAACTGAAAGGCCTTGCTTAATTTCCTTCCATTGTTGTTGTATGTGCCTTATGGTAACCCTAAGGTGAACCTATCACTGGGATTTCAGGGGGCTGAGAGTGTGTGATGTGCCCAAGGTCACCCAGTGGCTTTCCATGGCTGAATGAGGAATAGTCAAATGCTCAAACCGCTACACCACACTGACTCTCTTCTTTCCATTACTGATCCTATCTTAGTCTGGAGATATTCTGAGACCCTTTCCACACATATTAGTGAATTTAGTGCAAGTTGAGAAAAGGTGCCAACCCCTTGGTCATAAGCATAACATACCATACGCTTATGTGTTATGCTTACTTAGGTATCACCATTTGTGCTATGCTTACTTAAATATCAGCCTCAGCTTTTTCCCTACATCTATAAGATGGGATAATGAAAGATTTAATGTGAAGAAAAGACTTGAAATAGTTCCAACAATAATTCTCCTTTTCAGTGGACAGAACTTCAGATTAGACAATAACAAATTGTATAGTACCGAGCAAATGTACATAGATAAGCCACTCTCCCTACCTCCTAATGGGCCATGAAAAGGAGAGCCAGTAAAACACAACAAAGCAACATTGGAGGTCTCTGAAGTGAAACAGGTGTGATTGGTGGTACAAGGCAGGTTTGATATGCTCTTATGCAAGAAAGGAAACACATTGAAGCAGACATGATTCTCAAGTGTAGCTGGACACATTTCATGCAGCAGGAAAATAAAATGCACAGCATTGTTATTGTTGTGTGCCTTCAAGTCATTTGCAATTTATGGTGTCCCTAAGGTGAACGTATCATGAAGGCCATTTCTGCACTGGACTGTTATAGCGCTATTATTCCACTTTTAACATCCTATGTATGTTGGGTTTGCAAACTCCAGGACTCCATAGGATGTTGAAAGTGGAATAATAGCGCTATAATAGTCTAGTCTAGAAATGGCCAAAGTTTTTTGGGGCTGAGAGCATGTGACATGCCACTATATTATAGTATGCTGTCACTACACTATGCTGTCTTGTGCAGTTAACAGTATGGACCTTATTTAGGAACAAGTTTGTATTTTAAAATAATTAGATGAGGAAAAAAATGAAGAAATAGAAAATTTAAAAAGACTCCAGTTACCTTCTAATCTTGTAACCTAATATTAATAGCATATTGTTGGGAGCAACTACCTGACTTCTCCATCCTCGACCAAGGTAGATGTTTGCATATGTCTAGCTGCTTTGGATCCACTGTGTTGCTGCAGGCATTGTCAACTGCATCCAGCACTCTTTTTACAGCACAGCTACACCCTGAAAGTACTGTTTTTCATCAACAGATTTTGTAATGACTTTCACCATTACATACATTTTTTCAAGTCTGGTTTGGTCCAATGAGCCATCACGTCTCAAGGACGATGGCAATGTATCTTCAGTCAATGTGTCAGTGAGGCTGTGTCTGTCACTTTCTACAATGCACTGCATGTTCATACATAATAGCACATAGTGCCAGGCAGATCAGGGAGAAGTATTTCCTTGGTACCAGACTTCCAGCTTCTAGTACTATAGGGGGAAAAAAAGATTAAAGTAAATGCTTCATTGAAGTTAATCCTAAATTTACCAGTGTGGTTCTGGCCATATTGATGAGGTATTCTGTCAATCTAAAGAGGTACCATTTCCAAGCTCTGGGCAGAAGTACATTGACACCAGTATCTCACACAGAAAAATGCACTCCTAGATAGACAGAAAAATAAAAGCTACTATCCTACCTACAGTTACCCTTCTAAAACCCCACTGAAAATGAATGGGGTTTATGTAACCCTGTTATGCTGTTTTGGTACCGAAATAATAAACAATGAGACAGAACAATTTTCACACACCAAAAGTATTCATCTAAACTAAGTTATACTCCTTTCATATTACAAGTATCCCAATAGTAATACATCAGTAATTGAAAATTAACAGCACTGTTAAAGTAATTGATTGCGGTGACATCTAGTACATTTATTATCTGACAAGGGAATGGTAGAGCAGAAGACATTTCTTCTTCTTCTTCTTTTTCTCTTCCTCCTCCTCCTTCTTTTCTTTCCTGAAGCAGAGGAGTTGATTTTCTCAAAAAAGTCTTGTTTGAGAAGGATATAGCATCAGTAAAGCCCCAGAGAGTCAAAGAATAATGCCCAAAGGGCACCTCTGAAGTTAATACTTCAAATACAGAGAGCACTTCTGCGTGGAATCTGTGTGCAGATCTCATGCAGTGGTGTAGTGGAGCATGGGCTCACAGGGTCCAAGTGACAGGACTTTCTGATTTGCAGGGGTGATGGCATCATCTGCTACCACTCTCCAGTTTCCTTGTTCTATCTGAGCTTAGCTGTAGTCTTCAGAGTAGAAAACCAGTGTGTAGTTTGTAGTTTAGGAGTACTCTTAGATCCATCACTGTCAGTGGAGACCCAGATGGACTCTGCAGCTTAGAGTGCTTGGGGCCAACATGGATTTGCTTGCCAACCATGGTCTTTCCTGGGAAGCTATAACTTAACACAGTAGTCCATGCACTGATCACTTCCCAATTAGGCTTCTGCAATGCACTGTATGTGGGGCTGCCCTTGAAGATGGTTTGGAAGCTGCAGCTAATGCAAAATGTAGCAACTAGACTGCTGACTGGAATATTATATTAAAAAGGATGTAACACTGATTTTTAAGGAATTACCCTCGTTGCCAATATGCTTCTGGTCTGAATTCAAGGTACTGGTAACAGTGCCATTGCTTGGAGTGTATGGAGGGGGGCGGAGAAAGGGCGGCTACAGTGCAATGGGCACGGCCACTGTGCGCAGAGGTGTGGCTGTGGTGCGTGGGTGCGTGGCCAAGGCACACAGAGGTGTGACTACGGGGCGGAATGCCCCAGAAACATTGCTGCCCCTTGTGAATCGCTTCCCTACCCTCAAGTCCCTACGTGACTGACTGGTAATGATATTTAAAGCTCTTAATGATTCGAGATCTCAATATTTGAAGGAACACTTCTCCATGTATATTCCCAACTGAAGTTTCAGTCAGCTGCAGGTACCCTTCTCTGTTTCACATTAGTCAGAGCAGAATGCTTTGGGAAGATGTGAAAGAGTGCCTCCTCTGCTGTGGCCTCATAGTTATGGAATATCCTCCCCCAAGATGTATAACTGCACCATTGTTGCTGTCATTGCAGGACGAAATGAAGACTTGGTTTTTTTACTAAGGCCTTTGTGGCCTAACTGGTTTTACACAAAACCTCGTAACTATTTTAACTGGTTTTAATCTGTCTCTTTTGATTTGTTAAATTAATATGTTTTAGCCCTTTGAAATCATTTCTATTGATTACACTGTCTTAAATTAATCAGGTTGGTTTTATTGTATACTGTCCTAAGATCTTTGGATAGAGGGAGAGCTATAAATACTGAAATCAATCAATCAATCAATCAGGGTGAAGGAATAAGGTTTCCCAGGAACAATGCATTGTTATTCCTCTTAAAATCCAAAGTATATTTTGGAGTTTCAGAGACTAAAACAGGGACTAAAACAGTATGGGGTTATTTGGTAGATGCACCCAACTTGTGGAATTCCCTTCCAAATGAGGCTAGGCTGCCTTTTTACCTGTTGCTCTTCTAGTGTGATGTAGTGGTATGAGTGTTGGACTACAACCCTAGGAGACCAGGTTTTGATTCCTCACTCAGCCACGGAAACTCACTGGGTAACCTCAGATGTATCACACACTCTCAGCCTCAAAAATCCCATGACAGGTTCACCTTTGGGTGGCCATAATTCAGAAATGACTTGAAGGTAAACAACAACAACAACAACAACAACAACAGTCATTTTTTTAAAAAAATATTCCAGCAGGCTTTCAGCAATTGAGTATCTGTAGGGAAAAAAGCTTTTAATGAATTGATGGTTGGTGTGTGTGCATTCATTAAAACCGCATGCATTAAAAAAAGAAAATAGAACATCAGTCTATCAGCAATTGCTGAATGACTGTAGGGGCCTTCTTGCCATAGGTCATAGGAATCAAGTACATAGAAAAACAAAATATAGATATAAGCACAAATTATATCATTTGCATTCACCGATCAACAGCTTGATGATATAGCTGTGATTTCCAGTACATTAATTGGGGTGAGAAGGGTCTTGAGTAAATGGAGTGAGTTTTGTGGAACAGAACATTTGACCGTGGAGACTGTCATGATTAGCAGTACATTTCAAAACTGAGCACTGTGTGCTACTTCAGGTGTGACAGGAGAGTGCTTTTAATTCAATTATGCTTTAATATCATGGTTTGTTTACTTGGGCATTAACATCATAAGCTTTTGTACGTATCTCTATTTTGTATCTGTTTTTCAATCTGTTTTATCTCTTTGTATTTGCAATTATTCAGTGAGCTGCCAAAGATTAAAAAAATAAGCAAACAAGCAAGCAAACAAATACCTCTTAGCTTTACAAAAGGCCTGCTCCTGGTGGGGATGAAAATCGCTAGGTTTGCTGACATGTATCTACATGGCTGCCTGCATTTTTTTTTAACTCTCTGTGGATGACTATGTGAACTGTGATGATGAGCACCTACATTGCAAAATTGACCACTGTGCCATTGCATATATGACATAACGTATCACATGCCAAGAGGAAGTAGCATCGGTTGCCAGCCTCAGGTCCCCAGTTTTGGAATATTTACAATTTTAATTCATTTGTTGCTTGAGTTGAACTTGCTTTTGACATCTTTGTTTTGATTACTAGGCCTCTTTGTTTTAATGATGCCATTTAAAACCCTTCAGTGTCAAGACAATCAAACCTGAACATTTTGAGTTATTTTCAAAATACTGTTGGATGTGTTAAGAGCTGCAAGAGTGAAATGATATTGTTTCTACAGGATTTGAATTCAGGTCTTCCCATTCATATTGTACTTCAAAGCAAGAATACAGCACCAGGGTTTAAATTAATCATAATATGCTAAGAAATCCCATTCTGTTCTTTGGAATTTTTATCCCAATAAGTGTTGGATTGCATCCTCATCAAAGCTCAAAAAAAGTTACTTATTACAACAACTCCTTTTTCCTGCAGTATTATAGCAGTATTATATTTATTGGGAAAATGAATTTGTTGGTTGTGAGTGGAGCACTGATTGTTTTGTATTAATCATTGTACTATTTTTTTATATGTATATCAGTGTTAATATGTATACCAGTGTTAATCACTACAAAATAGCAGTAGTAGTAGTAATAGCAACAATAGCAAAAAAGCAAAAAAACAAACAAACCCAAAACTTTATTACAACAACTCCCAGAATCTCCCAGCCAGCATGATCCATGGCTATGCTGGCTAGGGAATTTAACTGTAATCCTAAAAGTAACTTTTCCAAGCTAAAAGCCTTTAAGCAAGGAAACATGCAATTTCCCATGTCATTTGCTGAAACAGAGTAACACAGCTACTCCTTTAGAAATTGTTCAGTGCCTGTGCAATCCTTACTAGACAGGAGAAAGAAGCAGTTCAGCAGTGCAACACTGGAATTAGAACCAGAGGTTTCCTATCCCTGTTTCTGGGCATTGTAACTGGTGTGTGTATTAGTGTGTACTGTGGCTGCATTTTCCTTTTGCTTCAGGAGTTGCCCAGGTTTAACTGGCAGAGCTGTGTGATCATTCTGATATGAGCAGGGCACTATTCTTGCATTTCTTTTTCTGTTAATTCTGTCATTGAGTTGATATTCTTCAGCCTAGACTTAGGATAGTAATTAATTTGCACAAATCTAGGCAGAGATAGTCATTTTACTGGATTACCCAGACTTCATAAATGTGGGTCCACTGGAAGTTCTGGGCTACAACACCCTGGACTATAGTTAGCATGGCCAATAGTTAGGAGTGATGGGAGCTGCCATATAAAATATCTAAAAGGGTCCAGGAAAGGATAGGCCACATTGAACTCAAGTTGCTTTTTGCTTTGGCAGTAAATGGTGTTATGAATGTTATTGGACTACAGCTCCCATTAGCCACAGCAGATGTGGGTGATGGTTTCCATATCAACAAGGTAGTACATTTATTCTACATTTTAGTCCAAATTTTAAAGGGGCTATCCATGGTACTGAACCTGTTTTGAGGGTAATGTTCAACACCTTGGATAGTTCATTTAAAATCTGGACTAAAATTTACACCAGATTCACCACCCCATGGACAGGAAAAGTATCCTTGGTGAATGAATCTTTTTTGTTTTTTAAGCTAGTACAATTTAGTCATGGAATTATGGTATTTTTTAAAAGCTGGGTCTGCAGGGAATTAAAAAAAACACAAACTCTCCTATGCTGCTATTAGAGGCATTGACCCCATTCTACTTCTGCCCTCTTTCTGGTTGCTTGACTTCTTTATTGCCTAGTAGCTTCCATAGCTTTTATAGCAGCACCTTGATTCTGATATGATGTCACCTCCATCTCAGATTATTTTTCTCTGTGCACTTCTAAGGTGATTGTTCAAAAAGCAGCAATACACAAACTTAAGCAATGGTTGTGTGCTGCTGCTCCTGCTTTTTGAACAACTACAACATGCACATTGTAATCTGATGCTCTGGCTATAGCCACGTGCCAGGACTCTGCTTGCTTAGTACCATACTCAGATTCATAATTCATTCTTGGCTGAACAAAAGAAACAAATAAATATCCAGCTGCCGCCAGCACTAACAAAAAGGGCAAAAGGGCAAAAGGAAAGCTAGGGGGAAATCCCACAGTGTAGATAGATAGACAGCAAGGCAGCAGCCATAAATCTTACTATCTTTGTCAAAATTTGCATGTAAGAAGTTACCGAAAACCAAAACGAGAAGAAGTAAAAAGGGTGGCTTAAGAGTTGTCTGAAAGAAGGAAAAGATAAATTGGACGTGAATAATTATAGACCTATTTCTTTGTTAAATTCAGATTATAAAATATTTACTATAATTCTGGCAAATCGATTAAAAAATTTTTTGAGTGAATGGATACATCAGGACCAAACTGGTTTTTTGCCTAAGCGACAGAAAAGTGAGAATTTAAGGTTAGTAGTGAATATAATAGAGTACCATGAATATGTCCCAAAGGAATTGGCTCTTATCTTTATAGATGCCGAGAAGGCATTTGACAATCTTAATTGGAATTTTATGAAGGAAGTTATTAGAAAAGTTAATCTAGATAAGCAATTTATCAATTGGATAGATTCCATATATAATAAACAAAGCGTGTTTATTATTGTTAATGGGATAAAATCTAATAGAATCTTAATAGAAAAGGGTACTAGGCAAGGTTGTCCGATCTCCCCGCTCTTATTTATATTGACTTTAGAAATATTAACTAGAATAATTAGGGATGACTCTGAGGTAAAGGGATGTCAAATTCAAGGGGAAATGTATAAATTAAAAGCGTTTGCTGACGATTTGCTTATAATATTAAATGACCCAATTAAAAGTATAGCAAAATTATTTAAAATTTTAGAGGAATTTGGAGAGGTAGCAGGATTTAAAGTGAATAGAAACAAATCAGTGATTTTAACTAAAAATATGGAAAAAGAGGTGCAAAAGAAATTGGAATTAATTTCAAATATCAAGATTGGGCATAAAGTTAAATATTTAGGTATTTTTATTACAAGCAAAAATTTAGATTTGGTGAGTAATAATTATATCTCAGTATGGAAGAATATAGAAAATAAATTAATCATATGGTCAAAATTGAAACTTTCTTTGTTAGGACATATTGCAGTAATCAAGATGAGTGTTCTCCCTAAATTATTGTATATATTTCAGACTATTCCAATATTGAAAGATGAGAAAATTATTGAAGGGTGGTCTAAGAAAATTAAAAGTTTCTTATGGTTAGGGAAGAAGCTGAGGATTAACGAAAAAATTTTAATGGATAGCAAGGATAGAGGGGGTTTGGCGCTACCCAATCTTAAATTATATCATAGATCTTGTGCTTTGAAGTGGATCCTGGATTGGATCAATACAGGAAATGTAAGATTATTAACATTGGAAGGTGCATCTAATAAATTTGGTTGGCATGGGTACTTATGGTACCACAAAGCATTAGAAGATAAAGAATTTAATAAAAATATAATCAGAAAGAGTTTATTGAAGGTGTGGAATATTTACAAAAAAAAAAATTATTTAAAGAAGCCAAGATGGATTTCGGTGCAAGAAACCTTTTTTAAAGAATTATATACTACAAATAGGAAATGTTTGACGTATGAAGAAATACTGTGTAAACGAGGGGGTAAAGATGAATTGTTAACATTGGATGAATTGAAAGAATTGGGATTTAAAGGGAATTGGTTACATTATAGAATACTTCATGAAATGTTTAAGAAAGATATTGCGGAAGATGGAATCCAGGAGAAGGGTACAGATTTTAAAGAATTAGATATTAAATATCTAATTGGCGGCGATCACATCATTGGGAAAATATATCACATATTATTAAAATTAGAAACTGAACAGATAATAATTAAGGATTTTATGATTAAATGGTCAAGGATCTGGGATATTCTATTGAGTTAGCTGAATGGAGAAAGGCCTGGAATATAAACGTAAAATTCACGAGAAGTGTATATTTGAGAGAAAATTTCTATAAAATGTTATATCGATGGTATATTACACCACAAACTATTGCCAGAATGTTTAGTAATTATTGTAGTAGATGTTGGAAATGTGGTAAGAAGTTAGGAACAATGTATCATATGTGGTGGGAGTGTAAGAGGGTAAAGGAATATTGGGGGAAGATCCATAATTTAGTTAAAAATATATTGGAAATCGATTTGAAACTTAGTCCGGAGCTATATTTGTTGAATATGTTTGTGGGAGCTAATAAAAAGTACCAGAAGCAATATGGTAGAATTCTTCTATATATGGTGACGGCCGCAAGAATTGTCTATGCTTCCAACTGGAGAAGTTAAGAGATACATTCGCAGGATCAATGGATATTGAAATTATATGAAATGTTTCAAATGGATTTGTTGACTGCATTAATGGATGATAAGACTGATAAGGTTAAAGTTGAAAAGGAATGGTTCTTAGTGGCCAAAATCTGGAAAAAGGACTGGAAAGAGGTTTATATAGAATGAGGGTTTTATATTAATATTACTATTTGTTATTTCTGTATGTGATACTTGTTTATATTTTTTTTATCTATGTCTATATGTTTTTTTATTGTCAATAAAAATATTTTTTTAAAAAAAGAGTTGTCTGAAAGTAAGAATTTGTTCCGGGTGCAATTTTTCCTGCCAGAGTGTCACAGTGATGGGAAAAGCTTTTTAATGGATTTTTTTCCTTCTATGAAACTTTTAGACTCTAGACAGCAGCCCTAAATCCTAATCATCACTTATTTAATGCAAAAGCAATTAGAATTGTTAAGTTTTCACTGACCTCTTGCTGTTCTGCTGTTCTGGCAACAGTTTGATCTACAACATTAGCATATTGTAAAAATTAGTCCTGTGCTATGAAAAACTTCACTTTCTGATTTCTGGAGAGTAGACTATAAAAAGTCCAGGTGCTCCATTCTCCCCAGACAGTTGAAAACTGTGTCTATCATTAGTCAGTATATGTGAAGTTTGTTACCTTTTTTTTTTCTCATCTTCTGCTTGAGTAACAGACGGAAATTCATAAGGTGAGGCCTTTCCTAGGAAGGTGAGTCAAGTTGTCTTGCATTTCTACCATATGTTCATCATGTCAAGGTATAATATAGCTGTACAGTAAAAATAAAATAATTAAAGGGAAGGCAACCCTATGTCACTTGAATTACCAGGTTTTCTTCATGATATTGTGGTTAACTGCCCCCCTCATGGTTTTTACTGCTCCTCTTCCACTTCCATTTGCCAATAGAATTTCTAATTCTGCGTTATAGTGCATGATGGAGAGAAGGTGGCCAAGGGTACTAGTTGAGCACTGGGGAAGGAGGTACAATGGCAGCATTCTCATGCCTCAATGCCTCTGCTTCCCAGTTTGAACTCCCTCTTCCATCTGTGATCCCCAGCTTCACTGCTCCATCACACTGTTTTTACTTTGCATCACAACTAAACTGTCCACAGTAATTGTGCAACCTATCATGGCCTTACAGTCCTGTTTACTTAATCCATGTTTGTGTGATATTAAATCAAGTGATACCACTGCTCTGCTTCAGGGAAGCCCTGCTACACTCATCTCTATGTTCCATAGATACTCCACTGTCCTTTCTTCCAATGAATAAATCCAGGTCACATGAAATGACAAATGGCATCATATGACCTCTCTTTTCCGCTCTGGCTTTGTGTGTGATGACTCTGTGCAAAGCAATGACAAGACAGTCAGAAGGAGTGGCCTTGTGATCTGAGGTTGGCTAACTTAATATGTAAAACCAGAGGCCAACTTCTCCCTTAAGATGCAGCTTTGACTGATAGATCTCAGTCAGCTGCCCAATGTGAGTCTCTGCTGTGTCCTCTTTTGGATCTTGAACACAGTCTACAACGTTAGGGCCTCACAGCCAAAGAACTGCTCTGAATCCCTCCTTGCAGGGACTATTGGACTGATCAAGTGTCGTTATTTGCCATCCTTTAGCAATAAGTGCTGCTACCTCAGTGGGTGCCTTGTAAATACTTTTAAAGGGACAGGTTTGCATCCTGCTTCATTCACATTCCTTTTCCACATGATAAGGGAGAAATTTGTTCACAGTCCCAAGTCCAACCTATTCTTTTTCAAAAGTTCCTTTGTGCTGTTGACATTTCCCCTTTCAATTCCATATAACCGGGACCTGCTATTACAGTTATGAGTGTGCAGTGATCACCACCACAATGGAATCTTTATTTTGAAGGAGTCATTCATGTGTTACCTCGACTCAAAGGACAACTTAAATCTACACAGATGACTTTAGACAAGGGGCTGGTTGGATTCTTTTTGTACAATAGAAAGTACTTCTGACTTAACAACTTAAGCATTTTCTAGTCCCATTTGTTTCATTGTGAGAGATTTGCGCATTTGCTTTCTTTTGCCATTGAAATCAGTGAGGCTTAACATTGAATAGGTTGGTCATTCTCAACTTTTTGCTCTTCACCTCTTTGGGACTTTAAACCACTGGAATCCCTGATCATGAGTCATGTGGGCCAGGACTTCTTGGAGTTGAAATCCAAAATATGTTGGACTAGATTGTACTAAAGGGTTATGGCTGCAATCCTTGGAATGTTAACATGGGTGAGTGTGGTGGGTGACATACTTTTTGTATTCAGGGGACTTAATATTGAGCAAATATGTATTGAATTGGGCTATGAAAGATCTTAAGCCTTTTTCCTCTATTGGAGAACAGTCCAGGGCCCTGTTTTCAAGCGTTAAAGGCCAAGTCTCAGAGTTTTATGCAAGAGTGATACCAAACATTCAGCAGCATGAAGGGTTGGGAGAAGGGGTGGTAGCAGGTGACCATTCCCTAGCCATTCTTCCTGGGTGGCCTCTCCCACAGGGCTGAAACAGTATGTTGTGCTGACAACAGTGAAAGACAAGATGGCACCTACCTCTTGCCTGCAGAGTATAGCTGTAATACAGTGGTTCTCAACCTGTGGGTCCCCAGATGTTTTTGGATTTCAGCTCCCAGAAGCCCTGAGCATTGACCATAGTAGCTGGGGCTTCTGGGAGCTGAAGTCCACAAACATCTGGGGACCCACAGGTTGAGAACCACTGCTGTAATAGGATCTGGCCCAGTTTCTGCTCTTGGATAGGATAGAGGACCACCAACTTCTATCTTTCTGTCAACACCTATTAATTCACCTCATATGACTCAGTAGCTTAGTGGGAAGTAACTGAGCACTTTCTCCCCTCTTGGTAGCAGATCTTTATTGCCTACAGTCAGCGTCCCAGTCTCAAACAGTTACTTGCTTACAGAAAGACACACAACATGGATGGGAGATGGTTACAAGACCTTGCCACAAACCCAGATGTTAAATCTGCCCACACATCCATTCAAGAAATGTAATCCCAGGACCTAATGACAATATAAGAGGCACTTTTACTTGCTCATCCTCTAATGTGATGTACGCCAGCCTCTGTCAACAATGCCCTTCAGCACTATACATTGGGCAATCATGCCAGTCTCTGCACCAGAGGATAAATGGACATAAACAGACATAAATCAGACATTAGAAATAAGAATGCACAAAAAACAGTTGTGGAACACTTCAGTCTTCCTGAGCATTTCATCTTGGACCTCAGAACAGCAGGCTCAGAATAAAAGCCCTATAAAATAAGATTGGAAAAAGAAACAGTAGATTATATCCACAAACTGCAGTCCATTGACAGTGGGTTGAACAGACACAATGATCTCCTGGCACACTACACATGTTATAATACCAGTTAACACTCCAGGTTCATGACGGATCTCTTGGCCAGTTGTAACATCTCTGACAGCATACAATGGCAAGGGGAAGTTCCCACCAAAACACTGATTGTTTCAGCCCTGTATGTGGGTGCTTGGATCTTTTGCGTATGTGATTGAATTTTCAATAAAAATCACTTTAGCTTATTTTGGAATCTCTGGCTGGTTCTTTCTTGCAAGACCCTGTAAACAGTGGTAGAAAGATCTTGTTAGGTTACCCTCTTCTTGCAGGCCTCCTAATTTGAGCTAATAATTCCCCACCTTTGAACGGAGGTACTGGCATCGTGGGTGGACCCGGAGTCACCCACGTTTTGGGGTAACACGACACCTACAAGTTTTGAATTTTTTATTGCTATTCACTTATACAACCTGCTCATTCATAGCTATAAAGGTCTGTTTGTAGGCATTTCACGCCATGCATCTGGTGAAGTGGGCTTAAGTGTACAAAAGCTTATACTACCAATCTCTTCCTCTCAGTTCATCTCAAAGGTGCTACAAAATCCTTTGCATACTTTTCCCACCTTGGACTCTGAAGAGCTTTTCCCTCCCACTCCCATGAGAGATGAGAATCACACCCACATGCACATACTGAGAAAAGGCATGTGAACAGACAGTGGAAAAGAAGACATCTTTTATGGATCTTTTGAGTGGAAAAGAAATCTTCTGAGCACGCAATCTTATATTAGCAAAAGGATGTCTTGCACAAGAAGGCACCTCCCTTCAGGCATTGCCTAGGAGTAGTTACAAAGTTACAAAACAGTCTGTCATATATTCAGCAGAGATTAGGAAGAAGCATAACCTTCAATGCAAACAACATTCCTACTATACTCACAGCTGGCTTTCTGGATCTTTGGATGTTCTTGGGAAGCTGGGAGTCTGGACCTTAGGATCCTTAGGGATGGTGAGGCAGGCAGAGCCCCTACTTCTCCATTTGTCCTAAAGTCACTCAAGTCTCTCTCATGCCTCTTTGACACCATATTTTTATAATCTCTCATCTTGGAAGCATCTCAGAGTTTCCACACTTCTCCCAAACTGGTCATGTTCACTGGGCAATTGTCTCTCATGATCTTTGTTGCTCCTACATAATGTTAATCTTCAATAAATGTAACCTAACTCATCACATCATCAACCCTTTGTTTACTTGGAGAAGAGACTACACCCCTCAGCTGTTGCCTAGATAATAGGAGAGCTCATTACCACTGTAGTTATGGGGTGTGTGTGAGGGGGTGCTATCCTCAAAATATGAATTCTCTCCCCTCTCCAAATGATATTTTCCACCAGTCCCCAGATTTCTAGCATTATGGTAACTTCAGTTAAGTATTTAGAAATGAAGTTTAGGCATCCAAAGAAAAAGGACAAGCAGACTTTAAAAAAGGAATGCAAACACACCAAATAAGAGTTCTAAGGGTGAACAATTTTCAATGTCTCCCTCACTAGAATGTGAGAAATTTGAGGACTGAAGGAAAATTTGGGGGTCAGAAATTCTTATTTGAGAGCAATGCGATTATTTTGCCCTGCTTGTATTCAGTATGAATTCAAGTCACATTGTGCACACACACAATAGAGTCACAATAGACATAGCTCAGAGTTGGACAGGAGCCTGACTTGGATCTATTGGTAGAGCTCTGAGTGATTTGCAGTAAATTAACAAAGATTTCTGGCTCCCAATTGTTTAGCAACGACAAGAACAAAATGCCACCCCACTCCCACCGTACAATTATACTACTGAAATAAACAAAGCTGCAGGACTGGGGACAGCCAGAAATGGATTTTTACATGAAAGGACTGACAGCTTTCTTAAGTTCTGCTATATTCAAAACAAATTTGGAAGCTCAGAATTCCTTAATTTAGGTGTGACTCAGTGGACAGGAACCCTGTACTGTGTACAGGTAATATGCTAGTATATTCTTGCTGCTCCATTGCTCCCATTTGCACTGGGACCTGTCTTATTTGTGTGTTTCATGAGGGAAGAACAATCCTGTATTGACACTGTGTCAGTGTTTGGACCAATAAACTATAAAGGGGCAGAATTTGTGGCCTTCCAGATGTTGCTGGACTACATCTGTCATTATCCCTCCCTACTGGCTCTGCTGGCTCAAAGTTGATACAAGTTGATGTGTAAAAAAAAACTGTCCAGCCATTTTGACATGATGAGAGGAGAAACAAAAGAGAACAACTTTGTTTCAACTAATCAGTCGGATTTTTGGAATAGCAAATATTGCTATACTATATAAACAGACTAACAATGGACATTGCATCTTTGTGGATGGCTGTATAGATTTATGGACAGATGTATTATTTATAGCTGATCTGATAATGAATGCCTGTGCTTAATATATTATTATAATTATATTGTTAATTTTGGGGAGAGGAATAAGGAAAATAAAAGAAGAAAGGTTAAAAAAAAAAGACCAATCCAATAAGAATTGGATAGTTACAATTTCTGCACCCCCACAATAAACAACGTACAATGCAAACTTCAAGGAGGAGTGAGGCTTCCTGAAGTTCCCCGGTTTGTTGTATCATCCAAACCAGCCACCTCTGTCACATCTACGTCTATGGCCATTTCTGCACTACACTGTTATAGTGTTATTATTCCACTTTCAACAGCCTATGATATGCTGGGGTTTGTTGTTTGGGGAGGCGTATTTAGAATTCTCAGCCAGAGAGCTGTTTGGCCTCAGTAAACCACAAACTCCAGAATTCCACAGGATGTTGAAAGTGGAATAATAGCACTATAACAGTGTAGTGCAGAAATGACCTTTTATATCTGACTCCAGCTGATGGTTCTCAAGGTGCTAGGTAAAAAAAAGGAAAGTAGATCTTGCAAGCCAAATTTCTGCTCACTTTTGCCACAAAGTGTAGAAAGGTGTTGGTGTCAACCAGAATTACCACATTTTTCCAACAACAAAAATCCCTCCAGTTTGTGGCCTTCCAGGATAGTTCTGCCTTAAAGAAAGATATCAGGATCCTGCCTAACAAACAGGCAAATAAGATCTGCACAGTGACTGTGCTATGGAAAAATAATCTTATTACCTAGAACTGTGTTCATTTCCCCTGTGACTTGTATTGGAAGAAGGGTAGACAGGTATAAAGGAGATCAGGGGTCCTATACCTTTAGTAACTGAATAAAAGAGGGAATTTTACAAAGTACGACTTGTCGTGCAAGTTGAAATTCCTTCTTCTTCACTGCTGTTAAAGATACAGTAATCCTGTTCTTTTCTGTCCACCCTAGCTGAAAGGACAGTGTTGCCAATTGGCCAAAACAAAAAGGCTTGGCCTGTTTCACTGCCTTTAACAGCCACTTGATCTAGAGCAATGATTTTTGCAGAAGGGTTCATGGAAATAAACCTTCTCCTCCTGCTAATGTCTAAAGATCAAATTTCTATTAAATGTACAGGAGCAAGGGCCAACAAAAATGTTGGCAGAACTACCAAATGAAGAAATGGTCCAGACTTCTCCAGCAAGAGATGCATGTTAACATTCCTATTTGTCAATGGGCTACTGTTTGCTCGTTTTCATAAGCGATGTTGAAATAAAGTCTACCTTTTCAGCACATCTAAATGAATAAAAACCACAAGAGGCCAATTTTGAATTGTATCAGTGGCCCAGCTGGAAGGTATATTTACACTCAGATGAAAATACGGATGTGTTTCTTTTTTCTATCATGGATGAACAGGAATTTTAGAAAGGAATGTTAACAATTTAAATTAGGCATGCAGCTCTCCAGCTAAGGCACGCTGCCTCTCCAAATTTGAAACTAAGGGGAATAAAAGTAGCAAAAAGCTGCAGTTCAAAATGTGTTGATTTTTAATATCATACTACAGATTTGTTTATTTAAAAAGTTCTATCTATGTCATCCATGAAAATTCCCCTAAATTATGTGCCTAACTGAAATACCTGCTTTTATGATATTCGTGTTAACATTATTGTCTAATATGTTTCCCACAGAGCTTGGAAAAATTACTTTTTTGGACTGTAACTCCTATAATACCATAGCCACTGACCATGGTAGCTGAAAGATTTTGAAACCTGCTGACAATTTTTTTCCATGTCTTGGTTTACTAAACATTCTTTGTATTTGTATGGAAACTGGTTAGAGGTGTCCAGGAATGGTTTCAGTGGGCTCCTTTTCCACAGAAAGCAGAATCAAGATTGAAAATGTTCTTGTGAAGTTAGAAAACTAGGCCAAAACTAAACAGATGAAATTCAGCAGGGAGAAACAGAAGTCTGGCATTTAAATGCCTTCTTCCCCAAATTCAAAAGTGTAGGATTGGAATGGAAGACATCTGGCTTGATAGCAGTACATTTGAAATCAGTCTAGATGTCTTAGTAAATCATAAGTTGGACATGACCCAATAGAGTAATACAGCCTGTAAATAGGTTAGTCCGACTGTAAAATTACATTTACAAAAGCACAGTTTTCAAATCATGAGACAAAGTCCCTTCATTCATTTGCTGTTTTTGTTATGTGCCTTTGAACTGATTCTGACTTATGGCAACCCTATCACAGAGTTTTCTTGACAAGATGTAATAGGAGGTTTGCCATTGCCCTCCTCTTAGGCTGGGATAGTAGGTTTCCTTAGCTGTGAGGGGATTCAGATCCTGGTTTCCAATCATTCTACTCCAGGCCATTACGCCACACTTGCTCACCTTTATTCATTACAAAACTATTAATGTGGAGAGAAATGAAGATTTGTGGCACAGGTCTACTGAATTCCTGAACAAAGCTATAGTTCCACTATTGTCAGCAATAGTCAGGCCACACTTGAGATACTGCATTTAGTTTTCAGTATCATACTGACAAACTAGAGTTAGTGCTGAGGAGGGCAGCCAGAATGACAAGGTGCCCATAAACTAGAAATCCAGTTGGAAAATCTGAGTATGTTTAGCCTTAGGAAGAGAAGATCAACTAGATCAGTGATTCTCAACCTGTGGGTCCCCAGATGTTTGTGGACTTCAGCTCCCAGAAGCCCCAGCCACTACGGTCAATGCTCAGGGCTTCTGAGAGCTGAAGTCCACGAACATCTGGGGACCCACAGGTTGAGAACCACTGAACTAGACTGTTATGTCCTTCAAGTATCTGGAATTGTAATGGAGACAAAGAAGCAGACCTGCTTGCTTTTTCTCTGCAATGCAGGAAGAGAAGTAACAGAAATTCCAGGGTAGCAGATTTTGATTAGAAAATAAAATAAATTTTGCAGTGGTACAAGTTCTTCAATAGGGAATCAGAAAGTCTCAGGAAGTGGTGTGCTCTTCTTCACTGGAGGTATTTAAGCAGGTAGCTGAATCCTGTGTTGCAAATCTTTTACTGAGTGGAAGCTTGAGCTATATTGCTTCCATAATGTTCTTCTCAACTCTGGCCGTTTCCGCACTAGACTGTTATAGCGCTGTGATTCCACTTGCAGCATCCTATGGAATCCTGGGGTTTGCGGCCCATCCCAAAACTGCAAACCCCAGGATTCCATAGGATGTTGCAAGTGGAATCATAGCGCTATAACAGTCCATTGCGGAAATAGTCTCTGATTCACCTATGACTCAAACAGTCATGGAATACAGCAGGTAAGTGGAAACTTTTCAGCTAAAATGCATTAAGGTGGGCAAGTGGGAATCACAGAATTGCAGACTGCAGAGTTGTCAGGGATCCCCATTGTTTATCTAAGCCACCTCCCTGCCAACATAGGGATCCATAGCTAAAACATCCCTGACAGAAGACCATCCAATGTCTGTTTAAAAACCTCCAATGAAGGAAAGTCCCTCACACTCTAAAGAAGTGCATTTCATAGCCAAACCGCTCTTACTGTCTGGATTCACCCTTGTTTGTAATTAGAATCCATTGGTTCAGGTTCTACCTCTTCAAGCAGCAGAAAACATGTGTGTACTATCTTCCAAGTGATATTTGAAGATGGCTATTATATCACCTTGAATTCTTCTCTTGTGCAGAGTAAACATACCTAGTTCTCTTAAATGTTCCTCATACAGCTTGGATCCAAACGCTTTACTCTTGGTTGCCCTTCTCTGGACACTTTGTTTTGCTAAACCCAAAAGCAAAACACACACATATACACATAAAATTTAACTGAGACTTAGCACAACATGTGTAAGATGTACAATACAAATTAAATTATAGACTTAAAATATCTCAACATCATTCTTAAAATGAGTCAGCCTAGCAAATGCACTACATACACACAAGTATACTTGTGCAATGAGTGTAAAATATTTTGGTGACTTTTATCACAGAAGTAAAGAAGAATTTATTGTGTGACTGTTTCAACAACTGTGAAGCTCTCACAGACTGATGGGAACATTTGATAGGAATGCATGAAAGAAGCTGAGTCTTTGCCTTCATGGTTCCTAAAACTATATAGGCCACAAATTAAGGAAAACTGAGAGGTTTGCACCCCCAACACACTGGCTCCTTCTTTGTTTTTCAGACTGAAATCTGAATTTGGAATAGGCCGCCTAGTGGTTTGAATATGTTTTTGATTTTAATTCCCATAATCTCCAGTCATGTGGCCAGTGACACAGGGTAATGAAATTTGTAGTACAAAATATCTGGAAGGTATAAGGTTGGCTACCCTATCATCTTGCTACAGAGTTTAGAAAGATACTGTAATTTAATTAATTTGTTACAGTTCTGTGATGCTGATGCTATGTTTAGATGCATTTATAAAGTGATTCTGTTTTATTTGGCAATAACTAAATTATTACTCTTTAACAACTTTTTAAATGCTACAAGCTTATGGTACAAAAAGCTGTTACATAATAAAACTACACACCCCTCACAACTGCAACAGTTATTATTTATGGTTTATTTTATTTATTAAAATATTTATATCTCCTCCTATGTCTGAAGATCTCAGGACGGTTTACAATAAAATCAATTTAAAACAGCAAATGATAACAATTTTAAAAGACAACAGATATATTAAATCATTTCTCAACTGAAAACCAGTCAATTTAAAACCGGGTAAAACAACTGGAAATAGTGTAACCATAGCACTATACACAGTTTGGATAAAATCAATTAGAATCATAGAATCATAGAATCATAGAAATGTAGAGTTGGAAGAGACCACAAGGGCCATCCAGTCCAACCCCTTGCCATGCAGGAAAACCCTCAAAGCACTCCCGACAAGTGGCCATCCAGCCTCCGCTTAAAAACCTCCAACGAAGGAGACTCCACCACACTCTGTGGCAGCACATTCCACTGCCGGACAGCCCTGACTGTCAGGAAATTCCTCCTGAGGTTCAGGCGGAATCTCCCCTCCTGCAGCTTGCATCCATTGCTCCTTGTCCTGGTCTCAAGAGCAGGAGAAAACAAGCCCACTCCCTCCTTGACATGACATCTCTTCAAATATTTAAACATGGCTACCATGTCCCCTCTCAACCTTCTCTTCTGCAGACTAAACATACCCAGCTGTCTAAGTCTGTCCTCATAGGGTATGGCTTCCAGGCCCCTCACCATTTTGGTTGCCCTCCTCTGGACCTGCTCCAGCTTATCCATATCCTTCTTGAATTGGGGTGCCCAGAATTGGACGCAGTATTCAAGATGAGGTCTAACCAATGCAGAATAAAGTGGTACCAATACCTCCCTCGATCTAGACACCATACTCCTATTGACGCAACCAAGAATTGCGTTGGCTTTCTTGGCTGCCGCATCACACTGCTGACTCATGTTCAGCTTGTGGTCTATGAAGACTCCTAAATCCCTTTCACACGTACTGTTAGCCAGCCACGTGTCCCCCATCCTATATTTCTGCATACCATTTTTTCTGCCTAAGTGTAGGACCTTACATTTCTCTCTGTTGAAATTCATTTTGTTAGTCTTGGCCCAGCTCTCCAATCTGTCCAGGTCCTTTTGAATTAGTTTGGAAGGTT
The DNA here is from genome assembly GCA_948472985.1 of Iguana delicatissima. NCBI lineage: Eukaryota > Metazoa > Chordata > Lepidosauria > Squamata > Iguanidae > Iguana > Iguana delicatissima. The sequence continues at coordinate 76,144 of CAOKZL010003622.1, forward strand.
TTTATAAGTTTTGACTTGACACCAAAATGATACAAATGTTGGTGGCAATCCAGCCTCCAGGGAGACAGCATTCCACAACTAGGAGTTACACTCCCAAAGAATGTAAGTTATCCTTTGATACTTTACAGTCATAATGTTACTTACTTAATGTTACTTATTTACTTATACCTTTGCTATTGCAAACAGGTATTCATTACAATTACCCCATTTATTTGGTAATGTGTTACTTCCAGGACTTGGCTAGACAGGAAGGACTTATAGAAAGTTGAGCTGTTTCAGAACCTTTTGAAAATTCCCCCATTAGACTGTAGACACCTGGCATCCTGGCTGCACTTTAACTCAACCAGCAGGAAGGGCAGAGTTGAGGATTTCTTAACCATTCAGAGCCTGTGAATCCTCCTCTCCTCCCCAGTGGCTTCTTTAGGTAAATACAAGTGTTGAAAAGGGCACAAAGAAAAAGTCTTGTCTCAAAACTAGCCCGATCAATTTATCACGCCACACCCTTAATGCATACATTTAAATCAGCCACGCGAGTCCTTGTCTAAAAGCCATGGCAGGGGATCTTTTTCCTATGTAAAACCATTGTAGGGCAGAAAAAGAGATTCTGATACTATGGAGCTGGAGCCAACAATGGAGGGTGGGGGAGGTCCTGCAGCACTGCAATATTAACTCTTTGTCTGCCATGGTGGCATCCCATCCCTTTCCTAATTAATACACACAGCAGAAGAGAAAGTGACTTCCCAAGAGTGGCTTGGAAAACAAAATGTCCTGCATGATATTTGAACAAGGGTGGGCTGGTGAGCTGAAAAATTCTGAGAGTCACAAGAATGTCCTCACTCAGAACTTGGAAGCAATGAGTTACAAGCAATATAGTTAGCAGTAACGTGTTACTTTGGGGGCAGTGAAGGTATAACAAATAACATAACGAATAATGTAACAGAGCAAAGGAACTTTCTTGGTATAAAGAGTAATGGTCTACAGTTACTTTCTAAAGTTATATTAGAAGATGTTTTTAGAGGCATTCTGACAGGAATTTTTCAAGTTTTACACCATTTTCTTATCAATCTTGTGGTTCTGCTTCTCCAATAAAGTAACAGAAAGTAACAGAAAAGCAAAGAGTGATGTACTGAGTTACTTCAACATTATAATCAGCAATAGAAATGGGTTATTTCTCAAACACTGTAATACATAATAAGTTAATGCAGGAATAAATTACATTTTGAAAAGAAAAGCTTTGGCCCCACCCTGATTTTAAGCAATCCCTGTTTGGTTGCTTTGTGTGATGAGTGTTTGAAATTAGTCATGTGGGTGGGGAAACTCAAATCCTTGGTGGGCAAAGGCCACTGAAGAGTGAAATGTCACTGATATTGATCTCAGCAGAAAGCTAAATTGTTTACTTTGGTTCACCCTATCCAATTGTGTCTACTCTACTGATGGAAGGTTTGTTCACCCAGTGCAGTTTTCCATTAATGGAAATAGAGAAAGCCAGAGGTGCAGCTATGGCGGGGGGTGGGGATAAAATGACAGCATTGATTCTTTGAATGAGAAGTCTCCCCCCCCGGGGCCCCCACAAATCAAATTTTCCTTCAGTCCTCAGATTTGCAGACAGTGAGACACTGAAAATAGTACACACCTAGAACTTGTACGTCTGCTGTGTTCCCATTCCCTTGGTCACTTTGCTTACCCCTTTTCTTTGGATACCTAAATTGTATTTGCAAATGTTTGACTAACTTTTAACTTACTGCAGTACTAGAAATACGGAGATTGAAGGAAAATTTAATGGAGGGAAGGCAGAAGTCTTATTTGGGAGGGGAATGACCTCTTTGTCCCCCCTCCCATAGCTGCAACCCTAGAGAAAATATAAGGTGATTTCACCTGATTCCCTCTTTCTTCAACAACTTCCTGCGACCCCACCACACCCCACTCCCTCACAATCTTCACCAGGGCTTGAGACACTTAAGAACAGCATGGAAGGTAGCACTGGAACCTGAAGAAATAATGGAATTTATGAAAACCACCTTTTCCCTGCCCCTTTCCTCTGATAGGAGTTTCTACTGGATCAAAAAGCCTTCTGTCAGTGGAGAGACATCACAAGATACAGCTCAAAGCAAAGCTACATGCTTAGGGCCAACTCTGTCGTGAGGCAGAAGATTTGTAGATTATGAAAGGACACTCTTTTGTGTGTCTGTGTATCGTTATTGTATTTGTACTGTCATGGAGGACATTAAGTCCTCGTCTTACGTGTGAAAATAAAGTGAGAGTGAGACACACTGCAGCTGGATGGAAGTACCATTTGCTGCTTTCTTTAAGGCAGCAAAATATCTTGAGCACAATTACTCAGAACTAAACTCAACTATGTCCAACGGATCTTTCCCCAAGGCAAATAAGCAAAGGACTGTGGCTGTTGTCTGTTCTAGAAAAATATGTGTTTTCATAAGTCTTGTAGCGTTCTTTACTACAAGAGGACACCTTTGTTATCCTGTCATGATACCTTTCCCATGTCTCAAACAACACATGATTAATAAACTTCACAGTCATTCCTTTCCATTAGCCTTTTCTTCCACCTCCACCTCCACCAGCAACTTATGGGAGGGCTAAAATTTGGAATATTACATTTTAAAAGTAATTTGTTTCTATTACTTGTTACAGTTTGAAATGTAACTCATTGCTCTTGTTACAATGTTGAAAAATAACTTGTTGCATTATTCCTTATTTTCCACTTCTCTTTTGAGAGAAAGACCTCCCAAGGTTAATCAGAGAATGACATAAAACTTTCTAAAAAATCAAAATGCCTTTAAAATACCTTTTAAAAGTAACTTTTGAAAGTAGCTATCAGTCATTACATGTTGCAAGAATAAAGTAATTTCTGTTCTTGTTGCTGTGCGCCTTCAAGTCATTTCCAATTTAGCAAACCCTAAGGTGAACCTATGGCAGGACTTTCTGGGGCTGAGTGTGTGTGACACACCCAAGGTCACCCAGTAGGTTTCCATGGCCAAGTGGGGAAATCCAGCTGTGGCCTCCAGGGTCATAGTTCACCACTCAAACCATTATACCATATTGGCTCTCTCATTTCATTACTTTCAAAATGTAAAATATCACATCTTAATTACCAAAAGCCACTCTAATTAGGTACAGTTAACTATTTTACTTGTAATGTGATACTTCCAAGCCCTGAGTAGGCTTGATTTCTTTACTTAGCTATTGCTTGGTGTCCTGTCCTACCTGAAATCTTTCCAGAGAATCTTAGACTGCTCTTGTCCATTACTCCAAGGAGTCCCTCTCAGTGGGATATATGGTCACTTCCCTGAAGCTCCCATGCCACTGGGCCAACACAGCCAATGGTAAAAGATAGTAGCAGCTTCAGTTCAAAATCTGGGAGGAGGAGGAGACGATTATGGGAAGAAAGGCAGCGACAGAAGAAATAACAACCTCCACTGTGGCAGCCATCATGTGCCCACCATCTACACCTTCTCCTCAACTCTGAACTTCTTCTAGGGCTTATGCTAAACATAAGAACAGAAGATCATCTCTGTGGCTTCTACCACACTGCAAGAGATGCTGGGACAGTCTTCCATGTCCCAATGTAAAAGGGTTTTTGGTAGTAGAAGAAACCATACAATGTGACTGTCTAGCACTTATTTTGTCCCTGGCAGACATATGCTTACTCTCTCCTTTTAAGTGAAGGCTGTATTGGAAGGGAATCCACAGAGAAAAGGGGGCATTGATGGTATTTTGCCTGAAGGCCACAAGAATCTTGCAGCTTGCACTTTGTGTTACTTGAGGTTAAAATGCCTGGAGGCAAGAGCTGATTTTAGAACTCAGCTGGAAGCTATTCTATCATTACACTTTTAAGAAAATTGCCTTTCCCTTCTTTTTCTCAAACATACCTCAATAAAATGCCAGACACAGACATCTGTAGGTACCAAAATCTGTATTATTATTATAACTCATCTTAGACACCTTTTTAATAAAAAAAACTAGACTCTAGGCATTTTGCAAATAAAATATTCAGTGGTAAAAATTAATATGTTATGACATAACACATCTCCCTTGAAGAACAAATTATTGAGCTAATCAATTGGTCCAAGGCCAGTATTTAGAAATCAGTTAATCATACCCAATCAAATTAACATTGTTACAGCTATGATATCATTCTTCTCCTTTTCCATGACTCTTATCCTTTCACAAAACAAGCAAAGAAATTACCTGGAAAATGGAGGATCAGATAATCTCAAAGTATTGATTGAACAGTGTGCTGCCCTTCAATCTTCAGGAAAGTTCCTGCTCTCCGTAGAATTACCTTTGATTGTGAAATCTTGTTTTTGTCTTTCTGGTTGCTGATTGAAGGCTGTCTCATTCTCTAGAATGCAAAATCTAAGTGAAAGCACCCCCAGCCCCAGCAAGCGGCTTTGATGAGTTATTCTTGAGATGTAGCTTCCTGTTAAAAATTCTATAATGCCTTTTTATTTTAATAAGACGCTTTTATACTGTGTTTCATTTTTAAATAAATACCAAAGTGGTTTACTATACTGTGATATATGCCTGTGATAAATGAATGTATTTCAGCAACATGAAATGTATCAGTACATGTCACTGGACAAACAGTAGCTATAACTCTTCTCAGTGTCTACACACAAAGTATACATGGCATTTCTCGCCATGTGCTATGTGAGACAGTGCTAAGATGTTAGCCCAAAACATAGGTAACTCAGAGGTCCACCCATGATGCCAGTACCTCCATGAAATAGTGGGGAATTATTAGCTCAAAGAGGAGGCCCGTGAGAAGTCAGAAACCTCAAGAGATCTTTTACACCTATGTCTACCGGTACTAGTGCAAGGAAGAACCAGCCAGAGATCCAAAAGTAAGCTTAATTGTTATGTTGGGGGAATTGCAATCACACACACAAGATCCAAGTAGTCATGCAATCATACAAAGCTAACTGCAGGAAAAGGGATGAAAGCTTTGGAATAGTGAGCTTTTCAGGTCAAAGTATGTAATATTTACCAATCCAGAAGAGCAATGAGAAAAATTAGAGATATTGAGTGTAAAGATATAATAATAATAGGAGATTGGAATGGGCCAAATTTAGATAGATTAAAAATAAGAAGGCAAATTAAAAATAAAGGGAAATTACCAAAAACCATCTTTGATATGACAGAAGATCTAATGTTAGTGGACACATGGCGAAGTCTATATGGATCACAAAAAGAATATACATATTTCTCTAAAGTTTTTAAATTGTGGTCGAGAATAGATATGATCTGGAATTCCAAAACAATAAATAAATATGTAAAAAAGATGGAAATATTACCAAGAAGTATATCAGATCACAGTTCTCTTATATTAACTTTGGAGGATAGGAAGAAAGAATTTAGTTGGAGATTAAATGAGAATTTATTGAAAGAGGAAACAATAGTAGAAAAAGGTAAGGAAATTTTGGAAAGGTATTTCATAGAAAATTTAAATAAAGGGGTTCACATAGAGATGGTATGG
>CAOKZL010003623.1:0-80904 GCA_948472985.1 Iguana delicatissima
CAGGGACAGAAGATAAAATTTAGTAAAACTACATACCATTAAAAACTCTTGAAGTCAGTTTCTAAAAGCTTCTCAGGGTAGAAAAGTTTAGTTACAGATGAAAGGACAGCAAACAAGAGTCATCCTAGCCTCCTCGGGGTGGGAGTTCCGAGAGTGAGGCGGCCTTTACCTGTGTTCTTTCCACACTTGTCTGTGAAGACGATGAGTCTGAGAGAAAGGCCTCTACTGAAAGTCTTAGAGCAGTGGTCTTAACCTTTTCTTTACTGGGGACCTCCAAGACATAACTCAAGATTTAAATATTTAATTTTATATTTAAATATTCAAATATTTATTTCTTAAAGGTTCCTGGAGATTAGGATTGAAGTTCCTACTGGGTGACCTTGGGCAAGTTGCATTCTCTCAGCCTCAGAGGAAGGCAAAGACAAACCACCTCTGAACAAATCTTGCCAAGAAAACATTGTGATAGGCTCATCCAAGGGTCACCAAAACTCAGAAATGACTGGAATGCACTCAACAAGGAAGTGCTACTAATGAGGGAGTTCTTTCTAGTCATCTTGTTTCTTCCCTTTGAAAATGTGCCGTGAATCTAAGACAAACCTGTCGTGGGGGTTTTCTTAGCAAGATTTGTTCACTTTGCCTTTCTCTTGAATGTGACTTGCCCAGGGTCACCCGGTGGGTTTCCATGGCCATGAACCCTCAGGGGTACCCAGACCACAGGTTAAGAATCACTGTTTTTGAGCACCAATAGGCAATAGAAGAAAGTAGGGCCACGAACCATATAGGCTTTATCGTTCGTAACAAGCATTGTGAATTGTGCTTAGAAATGGACTGACAGCCAGAGAAACTATTGCAACAAGGTTGTTTTATCTGTATCTGGCTGCAACTCTTTGAGCAATGTGAAGTTTCTGATCATTTTTCAAAGACAGCTTCTGCTAGAATGCCTTACACTAATACAAACAGGATGTAACTAAGGCATCTAACATCATAGCCAGATAAGACATCTGCAAGAACAGGCCCAAAGCAACCGTAATAACTGCTGTTGCCCTGATATACACCCAAAGGTGAAGAACGTTAAATGCAACATTACTTTTTATTTTTAAGAAGTAATTACTTTTAACAGCACTTTTCATTTAAAAAAAGTGATGCTAGTAGCATGTTACTGATACCTTTTTTGCACATTTGAAAATAACCCCAAGCAAGATATTGAAGTAAGAAGTAAAAGTTATTTGTAACACCTCAGAAGAGTAACTGTTAGAAATCATTGCATTATTTTTTTCAAAGTAATACTATGGCCACTTTGCCACTCCTGAAAGTATTGTTGCTGTTCATAACACAATGTACTTTAGGTAAATACTTCAGATACCAGCTAAGAAATGAACTAAAGATGGTTATGGTAGTTACATAGCTATTCCGAAATGAAAGACTTTGCCCTCAGAATGTTTTCGGTATTGAACGTTTTTGGTCCATCACCTCTGAAAAGCAGCCAAACAGAAAAAGGGAAACATTTAAGGAGTAGTTTTACTGAGCAATTTATATTGATTATTTACAGTTTGCTTTTGTTGTTGCCAACATCTGCCTTCTATGATAACATGTGATGGGCATATTAGATACACCTAAGAGCTAGCTAGTGTTAAAATGTAAGTGTTACACATTTTTGTTGCTCCTATGAACTGAGAATCCTTCTTGCTTTGTTTTTGTTGTTTTTTTAAATATGACAATCAAAATTAATGGTCCATTACATTTTTGAATGTCTTTCTTAAAAAGTTGTGTTATATTTCTGTTAAGCATACTTAATACTGTGATCTTTTTTTAGAACTTGAAAACAGTCATATATGCTACAGTCCGAAGAGATTTTTTTAAACCTATGGAACTGGAAGAGATATGAGGCTGCCTTGCTGGGACATTCTTGGAGTTCTGTTATTAAGGTATGTAACTATAATCCCTTAATATTAATAGAATATTTGTCAGATAGTTGAAAGAATGCGCTGTGCATTTTTTCACTGCTGGTAGAGTGGTAACAAGTGGCTTTATTTTTTCCAAGTTAACAAGGTGCTCATAAACTTAAATAATCATACACTGTGTCTTTGTTTTTGGCATCAGTGTGCATTTCTTGTATGTATGTAGATGAATACAGGTTAGACTGGGATATCATAACATAAAACAGTCAATTAAAGACTGTAAGCAGTTATGTGCAAATTTAATCCTGGATCAAGTTTACATAATTTTTTGATGATTCAATGATTTCACTAGAGTCAAAGTAGAGGTTTTTGAAAGTATGTAAGATACACATGAGTTGCTAATACTAGGTACTTACTTTCCAACAAGATACATAAACTTAGTTAAATTAAAATCTGAAATAAATAGGCTGGTTTTTAAAATCAACAACAGAAACTGTCTCATGAAAGTAACATTTAAGTCTGCACTTATAATTTATTAAAATTGTTCCTTGTTGTGAAAAAGTGCCTGCCGCAGGAAGCCAAAGTCTTCCACTCACTTGCTGGCACATACTAGAGAGATGCTGTGACACACATAGACACTCCCCCAGTGCCCAGGAGGTGCTCCTGGGATCACATGTGACCCTCCACACCATCACCACCAAAGAATGTGGGTGATTGTTGCTTAGGGCACCCCTTCCCTTCCCTTCCCCCAACCCAGGAAGAATTTTTCCTTTCCTTTTAGTGTCCTGAGAAGGTTGTGAGAGTGGGCAGTGGTAGTGACCACAACAGCAGTATCAGCACAGGTGAGGAACCAGGTTGTTGGAGGAGGAGGATGTCAAGAAAGAAAAGAGAAGATCATCACAGCCCACCTTTTGCCAGCTGAATGGCAATGCACAGCAAAAGGGAAGGGGAATGGCTGCAGTGTTGTGCACTACTGAAGTGCTGAGGAGCAGGAAAGAAAATCCAGTAATGTGTACAGGACCCAGCTGAGGAGGGATCAGGCAGACAGGACTTTGGCTTGGCTGCCAAAAGAGAGGTGGGATCACACCAGCTGTAATGCCCCCAGCAATACTATACAGATACCCCCTGTATTTTAAATTAATTATGATTATAACCACACTCTCTATATATACTATAAATAAATATATATATATGGGGTGTGTGTGTGTGTGTGTGTGTGTGTGTAATATTTATTTGCTCTTTCAGCCGTTCTAAATTACAATTATAACCAGAATACATTAATTCAGTGTGTGGTCGAAAGAGTAGACCACATGTTGAATTAACGGGTTCCGGTTGTAATTTAAAAGGATTGAAAGAGTGGACCATCAGAAAGCAGTCTATGGAAAAGTGGCAGACACCTGTATAGAGATTCCATATCTGTAGAGGCTAGGAGGGTGTTTTCTGGGAAGTTGTAGATGGACTGTATTTTCTTCAGGAAATCTGTTGTATCCTTCATGTAGCTTGGAGTGTTAATGGCATGTGGGCTGAGAACTAAGTCTTTATATCCAAATACCTCAACAGTGAATGTTCTAATGCTTGAGACAATAGGTCTTCTTGGACTGCCTCATTTATGTACTTTGAGTAGTAGATAGATGATGCTCAGTTTGGGTTCTAGGTTGAAGATCTTTTCAGTTGAATTGGAAAAGTTTGTTATTTCTTCATTGCATTATTTTTAAATTAACAAAGTGAACATGTATTCGTAATCGATTTAAAGGACTTTAGCCCATGAATATTGACTTTGAACCTGGATCATTTCCACATTCTCGTGAGGCTGGCATGCCCATGTGTTATATATCTAATATGTAGTTTGTTTGCAGTGCATGGATTTCTCAAAAATAAGTCATGCCAGACTAATCTTATCCCTTTTTATGATAGAGTTACTTGCTTGATAGATGAAGGGAATGCTGTGGACGTAGTATATCTTGATTTCAGTAAGGCCTTTGACAAAGTTCCCCATGACATTCTTGCAAAGAAGCTAGTAAGATGTGGCTGGACAGGGCTACTGTCAGGTGGATTTGTAACTGGTTGACTGACCGTACCCAAAGGGTGGTCACCAATGGCAGATTCTCATCCTGGAGAGAAGTGACTAGCGGGGTGCCACAGGATTCTGTCCTGGGCCCGGTGCTGTTCAATATCTTCATGAATGACTTGGATGAAGGAATAGAGGGCACGCTGATCAAATTTGCAGATGACACCAAATTGGGAGGGGTTGCTAATACGCCTGATGACAGGATCAAAATTCAAAAGGACCTGGACAGATTGGAGAGCTGGGCCAAGGCTAACAAAATGAATTTCAACAGAGAGAAATGTAAGGTCCTACACTTAGGCAGAGAAAATAGTATGCAGAAATATAGGATGGGGGACACGTGGCTGGCTAACAGTATGTGTGAAAGGGATCTAGGAGTCTTAATAGACTACAAGCTGAACATGAGTCAGCAGTGTGATGTGGCAGCCAAGAAAGCCAACACAATTCTTGGTTGCATCAATAGGAGTATGGTGTCTAGATCGAGAAAGGTAGTTGGTACCACTTTATTCTGCTTTGGTTAGACCTCATCTGGAATACTGTGTCCATTTCTGGGCACCCCAATTCAAGAATGATATGGAAAAGCTGGAGCAGGTCCAGAGGAGGGCAATCAAAATGGTGAGGGACCTGGAAGCCATGCCCTATGAGGACAGACTTAGAGAGCTGGGTATGTTTAGTCTGCAGAAGAGAAGGTTGAGAGGGGACATGATAACCATGTTTAAATATTTGAAGGGATGTCATGTCGAGGAGGGAGTGGGCTTGTTTTTTCCTGCTCTTGAGATCAGGACAAGGAGCAATGGATACAAGCTGCAGGAGGGGAGATTCCACCTGAACCTCAGGAAGAACTTCCTGACGGTCAGGGCTGTCCGGCAGTGGAATGTGCTGCCTCGGAGTGTGGTGGAGTCTCCTTCCTTGGAGGTTTTTAAGCGGAGGCTGCTTTGAGGGTTTTCCTGCATGGCAGGGGGTTGGACTGGATGGCCCTTGTGGTCTCTTCCAGCTCTACATTTCTATGATTCTAAAAATGCATGAGTTCTTGCAACAGCTTCTCAGACAACTTGTGCTTAAAAGTGCTGTTCAGATCATGAGACTTGCAAAAAAAAAAAAAAAGAACAAACATATTGAAAAGTGCTGACAACTGTGTATTTGCTTTAATTTTCTAAGATAATTTAAGACTGTTAAATCTATCTCCCAGTTATGGGTGGATTTTGCTTCCCTTACAAAATGTCTGAGACTTGTATAATTATTTAGAGAACATTTAATTGTTTTCTGTTTTGTGATGTTGCTGCTGCTCTGCTCATTGTTACTGTGATGACCAGCAGCTTCTCCTTCAAGCCAAAAAAGCTTATTAATTCTCCAACTCTGTTCACTGCCTGTACATCTGACTTAGCATTTAATATTGGACAATTCTGAGTCAAATGCATTCATGTCCCTGCATCTCCATCTTTCTGCCTAATTATTAGTATATTGTATTGCAGCATGCCATACAGCTGAATGTGCAGATATTAATACCATTTTGTGTTGAAAATGGAGGGTAGAGTGAAGAAACAGTGATAAGTGTAGTTTGCCTCTTTTTATTTGTCTGTGTTTAATTGGTGATCACCCCAAGCAAGTACGTGCATATGTATGTAATAGATCCTACTATTGATTTTACCCCCATTACCTATATGTGATACTGAAATCCAACTCCTATTCTCAACTAGAGTGAACTTATTGAATCAGTGAGACTTTCGTTAAGTGTTGGCTGACCAAGTTTCCATTGACTCAGTGGGTCTAATCTAGATGGGAATAGCAGTTACATTTTGCTTCAGTTTTTGATTGACATTTAAAATTTGAGCATACCAGGCTTTGAGATAAATTCAAGAATTCTTATGTTGTAGTAACTGGGACTGTATCCATATGAATGACAACAAGCAGTGGTGAATAGCATTATGCTCTTCCTTATGGTCTCTGTGACTCACAAATATAGATTGTTCTGCTTATTAGAAGTTTAGAGTCAAAGAGTTGGGAGGCACCACAAGGACCATCCAGTCCAGCCTCCTGCCATGTAGGAGTACACAATCAAACTACTCTTGACAAATGGCCATGCAGCCTCCACTTAAAAACCTCCAAGGGAGACTCCAGCACACACTAAGGACACACACTGTTTTTGCCAGAAAGTTCTTCTTAATGTTTAGGTGGAATCTCTTTTCCTGCGGTTTGAATCTGTTGCTTCTGTTTTGGAATAGCAGAAAACAAGCTTGCCCCACCTTCCAAATGACATCCTTTTTAAATATTTGAACATGGCTATCATTTCATTTCCTAACCTTCTCTTTTCTAGGCTAAACATAGCCAACTCCCTAAGCTGCTCCTCATAGGGAATGATTTCCAGGCCCTTCTAGAGCTAAGCAAAGCAAATTATAGTAATGACTCCACCTCTCTCCAGTATGCATGTGTTGATGTTTCCACTCTTTCCCTCAGTTCTTTTTTATTAGCTGCTATTGCAGCAGTAGTTCATTGGAACGCCTCAGAGATAGCTAAGTGATTTATTGTAATTTTTCCTTACGATCATCACTATCTTATTAGTTTCTTTCTTCCTCTTCCTTGCAGTTCTTGTGTGCTTGAGTTATTTCTTCCTGTATTTTCTCTCCTTTGAATTCTTGTGAATGCTCGAGCCCATGGCACCAGACCTTGCTGTTTAAAAAGTGTATTCAGTGTGGTGAAAAGACTCTCCAAACTAATAATTGTTTGTGCCTTGGGAAAAGTCGCATCCTGGAAATGTGCAAGCACTCTAAGGTGTCCTTCAAGCAAATGCTGAAGAATCATTTCTGTTGTCTGAATGTTTCTGAGATGGAAAAGTCTCTTCAGGTGGGAGTTGCTTTGGCCTCAGGTCCTCCAAGATAGTAATTAGCCCAATAATGTCTTGTTCTAAATGCCTCCCTCTGTCTTCAACTTCCATACCATCTGCCCTCACTACCTTTGTCCTGGCTTTGTGTGCTCTAGATCCAATCAGCCATACTTAGGATTCCTCACCATCACCACCAGACGCATGTCACCCATGCCACCCTAGCTATCAAGGAGAGACCATGAAGAAACAAAAGGAGTCCCAAATATAGGAGAAAGAAGAAGAAAAATAACAGGTAGCAGTGACAGCAGAAATCAAATGAGGTCTCTAATAGTGGAAAGACACTGGTTCACTTCACACATTGATCCAGTCAGTTCCTGTGTTGGATGCAAGATAGGAGGCAGTGCAAGTTGCAGTGCATTCCTATGATGGAGCCTACTGCACCTGAATCTCTGCTAGAAAGGGTTCAGCATATGCTATTAGCTTCCCTGAATGATATTTATTGATGCCAGTGTACTTAGAAGGTGAGGTTCAAGAGCTGTCAGCACATTGTCAATTTCATTGTGACTGTTCCCTGACTCTGCTGAATGGAGAGGAGTCAGTTTCAGATCTGCTCTTTCCCTAGGGTCTGTCACTTCCCCATCTCCATGGGTGTCTAGATAGCCTGCCTCTTGCTTCCTTCAGCATGGGCACAATGTTTCAAAGAGCAGGAAGGAGATCTTTGTGACATCACATTCCTCCTTCAGATGGCAGCTTGGTACCCTTTCCTAATCCAAATTGGTACCTGTAGTTACCATTTGTCAGGCTGTGCCATCTACTTGCATCCACTTTCAGCTGCTAGTTTGGAAGCAACAACTCAGTCTACTTCCAGTCCATCCACCATTCCTCTTCCATTACCAATATTACAAGGAACCTTCCATCTCTTCAGACACCATCTTCAGCCAGTAAAGACCCTTCCCAGATTCATCTGACTGAATCTCCAGTTTCATTACAGCTACCTGTGGGACGCAGCCATCACATCTGATGACTACAGCCAAATTCTTTTCAGCCTGAGAATCATGAATCTGATGATATTGATTATAAGTCTTCATCATCTTCTGCCTCACAGCATGCCTCTTTATTTCACTTGTCCTGGCAGTAGCAGCCAGGAGACTGTTATCCCGTATAAAGAGTACACAATCCTACTTAGAGCCATTGCTATGTATGGGTATGGTTCATGGAGTGGAAGCCAAGATATCACCACCTCCAGCAATGGATCTAGGCTAAATTGATTCATCCCCTGTTGACTCTCATGCTGTCTTCCTTCTTGGGGGTAGCTGCAGATTCATGGCTGAATCCATTGTCTATTCCTATCAACATCCTAATATGTCAAGAGCCTTTATAAAGTTCAGGAGGACAATTGTGTTTTCCTATTCAAAGATGCCACAGCCAACTTGATCATTGTGGAGACAGTGCAAGAGAGAGATAAAAGATAAGACTGACAGTGCAAGACAGTGCAAATAAAGAGGGCCAAAGGTCTGATGCTCTAGGCAGAAAGTTCTATCCATAGTGACTCTGTCCTTGCTTATAGCCAGTTATCAGCCCTGCATGGGGACATGTCAGCCGGAGAAGTTGCCCCACTTCATAGTTTTACAGTTTCCAAGCAGAATGGCAGTCTAGCCAAAATGAAATGGGTAAGAGCTCACCCAGTCCAAGTTCTCTTCAGCTTTTTAAAATTATTTTCAACACTATCGAATTTGCAGTCAAAGTAATATAGTCTCAAAAATAAAGACACAGAAAAAAGAAAGAGAAAAGAGGAAAAGAACAAAAGGGAGAAAAAGTAAAAAAGACATGTAACAAATACTTTCTACTATTAAAGATTCACGATGGCTAACCATTAATAGCACAATTTCCATGGTGCTCTTAGCTTTGCAGGATTTATTACTATTTTTGAACATATGAAAGGCAGAAACAGATAACATTCCCAGCTCAGGAATGGGCTGGGGAGCTGTCTAGTAGAAATGTGCACTCTATAACATTCCCCACTGCAAAGCTGAAGAATCACAGAGATTCATTAGGGTTGGCTAGATTGAAGCTTCTCCAAGCAAAGACTTACAGTGTTATCAGAGGACCTTTGATGACCCAGGCTGGGATGGCCCCCTGCCTGGCTGGTGATTTTTTTATGCTTGAGTGAGTATGATTTGCATTGGAAATATTTGAAGTGCAGTCTCCATTGACAAAATATGTGAAAGTGAAACTAAGTGCAGAGAGAAATGGATAGCATAGCGCTCAAAAGACTGACAATTGAGTGGCAGTTTGGACTGGAAATAAGAAATAGTTTTGGTCTCCAAAGATTCAAACAATTAAAAGGTCCATATGGAAGCTGTATTTCAAAAAGGGGCAATAAATATTGTCTCTGATGCCAGAGTCTAAGCAGAAAGTGATTTATATGACATCATGTATATGGCTACCAGAAAAAAGCCCAGAGCTGTGTTAGATGAATCTGACCCTGTGCTCATTAAAATTCAAGCCTCAGTATTAGAGATGTCTAATCAAATTCTAGATTTTAATAAATGTGTGACAGAAAGTAATGGGAATTTAGATAAGAAACTGGATTTGTTAAGATTAGAGACTGCAGGTCAATAAACCATTTTAAAGAGCTAGCTGAAAAATGGTTCAAAGAGATCATGACAGTTCAGCATCTCACAACAGCATCTCACAACAATTACACACAAACATGCACCAGAAAAGGAAGAAAATAGCATTTATTTTTAAAAAAATCCCAAACATGAAATAATTTCTCTTCAAGAAACGTGAGTAAGAAAAAGCAACTGTGGGCCCCAAGTCTGTGTCTGCAAACAAGAACAAAAGAAGTGGGATAGTCTTTTACATAAATCAAACATTAGAGTCTGTATAGATTTTTGAGATGGACAAAGTAGATGTGCAACTGTAGAAATTGATTTGAATGGCAAGACTTAATGGCTATTTATGCTCCTAATAATGAGAAATCACTATTCCATGAAAATTTGTTTAAAAAGGCATGTAAAATAGACCTACAAAATCTGATTTGCATGGGCAGTTGGAATGGAATTTTTGACCCCAATCAATGTAAATGTTCCAGTAAAAGTATTAAGGAAATCAAAGGAGACTACTTAGAACCTTCTTTAAATATACAGGGTAATTTGGATTAAGATATGTTTGGAGATATTTGCAGCCGAACTATAGAGACTATACTTCTTTTCCCCCAGATCATCATTAATCTTTTTCTAGAATAGTTATGTTTCTGGATTTCTAAGAATATGGCTAACTTAATAAAGAGCATTGACATTTTACACCCTCTCCCGGAAAAAAAATCAGATCATAATCTTACCATGCTGTTTCTGAAAATGAAAAAAATGCAGTTTAGATGGAGACTTAGTGATGTTTCTTTCTGGAATCAGAAATATAGCAACAATGTAAACAAGAATTGAGGAAATTTTTGAACTGAACTTAAAGAAGGGTAAAGAGCCCACAACATTATGGGATACAAGCAAAGGTTATATGAGAATACAGTCTATAAAATACGGTTCAATACTGGAAAAAAAAGAGAAGCTAAAAAGAGGAAGTGGTGAATGAAATATTGTATTTGGAGGAAAGACATAAGAAAATTTTTGATAGAGACTCAACAAAAGATTAAGTTACTCTAACAAAAGTTCTCATAGTTTGTTGTGTACCTTCAAGTCATTTCTGACTTATGAAAACCCTAACACAAATCTATGTGGGGTTTTCTAGGATTGAGAGTATGTGACGTGCCCAAGATCACCCAGTGTGTTTCCATAGCTAAGCAGGGAATTGAACCCTGGTCTCTAGGTTGTAGTCCAATGCTAAAACTACTACAACACACTGGCAGACCATTAATTGAATGGCAAATTACTTTACTTTAAACAAAAGAACTTTGAATTTGCCAATAAACCTAGCAAGCAGCTTTCCTATAACTTGAGACAGGCAAAGATAAGGAAAAATGTCACAAAGATCAGAAAGAGAGATCAGTTTGTAATGGATAATTTGAAAATAGTAATAACCTTTGAGGTTTATTACAGAGATTTACATGTGAGGGGCAATGAGAAGATCTTGGATATGGAAGACTACTTTGATAAACTAAAATTGAACAAATTATGCTTTAATAAAAGGAAAGTTCAAATAGACTTGTGACAACTATGGAAAGTACTGAAGCAATTAAAAAGATCAAATCTGGAATAGTACCAGGTCCAGATATAATATGCCAAGCAGCATATTATAAGAAGTTTGAAGATAAGCTGCTGCATCCGTTAAACATGGCATGTGATAAGTTATTAGAAAAAGGATGATGCTAGACTCTTGGAGAAATGCTGACATTACAGTGATTCATAAAGAAAATACACATCAGACATTAACAAAAAATTATGGATCTGTTTCACTACTAAGTAGCTACTGTAAGATATTTACTACCATCTTGGCAAGCAAATTTGGAAAACGTATTTCTCAAAATATTCATGAGGATCAGAGTGATTTTTTTCTGCCAAAGAAGACAATTAAGGAGTAATGTCAGAACTATTAATATTATTTAATTTTTGGAATATCATAATGACAAAAAGGTTGTTTTGATATGTATGTGAGTGTGTGTATGTATGTACATGCACATGTATGCATATGCATGTGTTTATGTTTAGCTGTAGAGAAAGCCTTTGATAATATTTTTTGATATTTATTTTGTAATTAATGCAGAAATCATTGTTAAGTGTAAATCTCTAAATTTTAAAGTATTGTTACTTTTTAAAATAAATCTGCAATGTAAAAAAAACAATATTTCTTGGAAATACTAATTTCACTTATTGGAGAGAATGGACTTTGCTTTTATTGCCTGAATAATATTTCCACCAGTCTTCTCACAGTTCAAAAGGCATAGATTTTAGTAACAAGGTTGATTGAAATACAAAGGAGGACCAGGCAAGGTTGTCCCATTTTACTTTTACTGTTTGTTTTGGTGTTGGAGACCCTACAGAGAGATATCACAAAGATGACAGAATCTATGAGATGATGGTAAAAAAAGAACAGTACAAACTGAGACCATATGCAGATAATCTTGTGAGAATGACACTAAACCTACTGGACTCAATGAAGGCCTTTGTGCAGAGAAAAATAAGGCATTTGGGACAAGCTCTGGGTTTAAAGTGGACTGTGAGAAAACAGAATTGCTAACTAAAAATATGATTTCAGAAGAGGACAACGAACTAACTCTACTTTTAAATTTTAAAGTTGAAAAAGTGCAGATTAAATATTTGTGAGTTAAAATCACAAAGGACAACTGTAAAAAGGCCTGGAAAGAAATTAGAAGAGACTTAGAAATGGTGGGAACGTTAAATTAAACGATACCTTTTGGGTAAAATTACAGTAATAAAAACAAATGTTTTGCAAAGGCTTTTATTTTTCTTTGAAGTGATAATTATTGTAAGAAATGGAACACCTTTTATGCAATGGCAGAAAGATTTCCAGATTTGCCTGGTAGGCAGAGAAACCCAGAATAAAATTTAAAACACTGTACAGTGCTAAGAAAAGGGGTAGCTCTGGGAGTCTCCGGTGTTAAATTGTATTATGAGGCCTGTTGTTTTATATGATTGAAGGAATGGCTGTTGCTTAGAGATGTGAGACTCTTCAAACTTGAAGGCCATAATTTAATATTGGTTGGCATGGTTGTCATTGGTATGATAAAGGAAAGAATGGATTGAAAATTGGAGATAGTTGCTTTTTGATAATCTTTTATACTTTGAGCAAGTCAACTGGAAGTTTAAATTGAAAGAAGAGATTCTTAAGAAAGGCAAAGATCTTAATTGCTTTGCTTATATGCAACTTAAGGACAGAATTAGTCAAGATAAGAGAAATACAGGCATACAGATTAGAGAAAATAAGTTTTATTTAGAGTTGTGTAATGATGATGACCAAGTAATTAAAGTATATAAATGGCTTTTGAAACTAGAGACAGAAGATGAACCTGTAAAAGTGAATATAATAAAGTGGGCTTGAAATTTTGGGGATAATATACCGTATTTTCCGGCGTATAAGACAACTTTTTAACCCAAGAAAATCTTCTCAAAAGTCGGGGGTCGTCTTATACGCCGGGTGTCGTCTTTGCGGTCACCGCATATGGTGGGGGGAGCTCAAAAATGACCGCGGCCGCATCCCCGCCGTATGCGGTGACCATATGAAAGCACCAAGGGTGGTGCTGCGCACTTACCTGAAGACGCGGGAGGGGGGAAGTAGCGGCATTTTGGGAGAGGCTTGTTGTGTAGCCGCTCTTCCCCCTTGCACGAGCGCCGGTCGTGCTGCCTCCCCGCTTCCGCCCCCACCTCCACCTACAGCTCCCAGGCCAGAGAGCGCTGCGGAAGCTGGGGGTGCGATACGGATACACCAGCACTGCCGCCACCGTGCACGTGCGAGGGAGGGAGGGCAGAAGCGGGGAAGAGTCCGGCCAAGTTGGCAGAGAGGGGGGAAAGGAGGGCTTCCTCTGGGCCAGCGGGGCGCGTGGGGGGCAAGGGCCGGTGCCGGCCTCCCCCGGTCTCCTCCTCTCCGGGCACCCGCCCCCCAGCCCCCCCAGCCCCAAAGAGCCGGGCACAGGGCACTGCCTCCTTCCCTCTCCTCCTCCTCCACTTACCTTGGTGGAAGCAGCTGCGGCAGCTTGGGCAGGCATTTTGTTTCCTTCCCACCCCAGTGGAGGCGGAGGAGGCCAATGAGGGAAAAGTGGGCGAGAGCTGAGGAGGGTGAGGGGTCGGGGGGGTGCCACTCCCTCCCTCCCTCCCTCCCTCGCCGGTGGAGGAGGATGGGGGGCCCGGGGAAGGGAGGGAAAGGGGGCACCGCGCTGTACCCGCCTCGCTGAAACTTCGCTCGCTCAGTCGCTCGGCTAGTGTGCTGCAGCTGCCGCTGCCTCCTGGCGCTGCCCAGAGGACATCCTCCCAGGAAAGGAGGAGGAGGAGGGATATTAAAAGGGGGGAGGGAGGGAGCGGCTCAAGTTTGCTCAAAAGTCCAGCTGGGCTGGCAGGAAGCGCCCAGGGCTGGCGAGGCTGCCCCTTTTCGCAAGGATGCGAGCCCGGCACTTGGCTGCTGGCTCCTCCGGAGCAACAGCGAGGGAGGAGGAGAGGAGAGGCTCTCAGCGGCACGCCCCCCCGAGAATGGGAGCCGGGCAGCCTTTCTGGTTCCTCCGCCGCTTCCTCCTTCGCCAGGCTCTTGTAAGATAAACATGTAGAGTTTCAGCTGGAACACGGCTGGTTTGGAAAGTCTGACCTTTCTAGCCATTTGCATTTACTTAATACCTCTCTCTGTAGCCGAAGGGTAATGATTGTTGGTTAACATTGCCTAAAGCAGATGGAGAGACGTCAGGCTTTGTAAGATCTGCTTGTTTTTCCCCAGACCCTTGGGGGTCTACCACCCAGAGACAGGCATAGAGTAGTGGCTTATGCTGCCATGTGCTCATTTTAGGAATTCCTAATGAAAGATGCGCGATAATATATATATATACATATGTTTTAAATCCCACCAAGAGGCATTCCAGGGCACCGGCTCCACTTTCCCTCCCTCTGGATAACGGGGTTCTGGCGAAGGCTCACACATCATTCACAGTGACTGGGGCATCCAAGTTTCCTGGATCGGGCGAGCCTATCAGCGGCCGCGGAGGGAGGGAGGCTGGCCAGAGTTGCTCCTGTTGCTAGGCAGAGGACCGCCGGGAAGGAGGAGGAGGAGGAGGAGAGGACGACGGGGGGTGGAGCCAGCGCTGCGAAAAGGGCCATAGAGCAGCGCTGTGCCCAGAAAAACACGCCTCTTTCATCCATCTGGCCCGCCCTTGTATCCTATTACCGTACCTCCTTCTCTGCCTCTCAGATTCACTGCAGTCCTCAGGAGGGAGATCTATCACTTTGATAGTCTTGGAGACAGAGAGGGCTGGGCAGGCAGAGAGAGCTGACCAGTCCAAGCAGGCTTTGTATACAACAACCAGCCAATTGCCAGTAAAGTACATAGGGCTGGTTGTTGTATACTGGGTACCACATACAGTACAGCACCAGTATCAGTACCTGTTCATACAGTATAGCACCAGTACATACAGTACAGTATACAAATGTCCAACAGTCAAAACCCCATCATGGCTCCACCAGCAAGAAGAAAGAAATATGAAGCCAGTTTCAAGCTTAAAGTTGTAAACTTTGCCATGGAATATAATAACTGCGCTGCTGCAAGACAATATGGAGTAACAGAAAAGATGGTTCGGGACTGGAAAGCAAATGAAAAAGCATTAAAGAGTATGCCAAGGGGTAAGTGTGCATTAAGAAGAGGCACCCCACATTGGCCAGAACTCGAAAAACATGTAGCAGACATGGTGAATGAGCATTGCCAAAATGGTTATGTAGTGACATGAAATCAAATACGTTTGTTTGCACTTCAGTGGGCCAAATCTAACCCAGATCACAGCAACAAATTTAAGGCCACTGTATCCTGGTGTACTAGATTCATGGCAAAGCATAATATGGTACTGAGGCAAAAGACAAAAATTGCCCAAAAATTACCTGCAGATCTTGATAACAAACTAAATAGTTTCCATCGATACGTAATAAAACAGCGCACTAAACATGGCTATGCGTTAAGTAGTATTGGAAATATGGATGAAACTCCAATGAATTTTGACATGGTTGGAAATAAAACTGTCCATCAAAAAGGTGAAAAAACAATTTTACTTAAAACAACGGGACATGAGAAGTCCAGTTTTACAGTGGTACTAGGATACACAGCTGATGGTGCCAAACTGAGACCAATGATTATTTTTAAAAGAAAAACAATGCCAAAACTCAAGTTCCTTGTTGGTTGTTTTGTACATGTGAATGAAAAAGGTTGGATGGATGAAGAAGGGGTAAAGCTATGGCTTGATAATGTATGGAGCAGGCGACCAAGTGGACTTATTCAAAAACGCAGTCTACTGGTGTGGGATATGTTCAGGGCTCATTTAACTCCCAGCACCAAGCAAAGGCTTGCAAGACTAAACACAGATGCGGCAGTTATTCCTGCAGGATTGACATCGTTGGTACAACCACTGGATGTGTGCCTAAACAAGCCATTTAAAGATCGCATTCGAGAACAGTGGAATGAATGGGTGGTTAGCGGTGAAAAGTCATTCACAAAAGGAGGAAACATGCATGCTCCACAGTTGGATGTTTTGTGCAAGTTTGTCATAAAAGCCTGGAATGATATTGATGCAGAAACAGTAATCAAGTCTTTCAAGAAGTGTGGCATATCAAATTCATTAGATGGTATGGAGGACGACTACTTGTGGCAAGATGAAGAGGAAGTCGAAGCTGAGACCACACCATCTGATACGGAATTTGATCCATACGATGACTGCCTTACAAATGTATCACAAGTTGTCATTGATGTACTTATGACATCAGATGAAGAACAGGAGGATTTTGAAGGCTTTTAAAAGGAAGCTGTCATGCCAGCAAAACCTGTAAAAATACTGTAACTTGCTAATTGGCCAGGGACTTGCCCGGCACTTGCTCTCTCTCTATTGTTTGTTATCTTCCTCCTATCATCATCAGTTCCAGTTTGGTTGACAGCTTAGAAAACAAACAGCATGGCAGCTCCCATGGGTTTATTGTCTTATCCTTCCTTTCAGCTTTAGAGTGAATTAGGAAAAGTTTAATCCTCTTGCACTGTTTTATGTTTACATGTTTGATGACAAACAGCCTTATGTTTATAAGTGACAGTTTTCCTGCTAAGTACTTGCATGTCATAAGCATTTGAATTAAAATTACCATATTGAAATCAAATCTGATTTTTTTTTTTATTTGGTGTGCGTTGGAAGAGGGGTAGTCTTATACGGTGAGTATATCCCAAACTCTATATTTTAACTGGAAAAGTTGGGGGTCGTCTTGTATGCCCAGTCGTCTTATACGCCGGAAAATACGGTACATATTGATGTACAGGGGAAAATGTGGTTCAAAGACATGGAGTTTATTTTGTGTACTAATTTAGAAGAAAATCTGTATAAGATTATATTAAGATGGTATCTAACCCCAAATAAGCTGTTGAAAATGTCCAAGAATGTTTCAAACCAATGTTGGTGGTGTCAAGATAAGGAGTGTTCCTTTTTTCGTATGTGGTGGCCTTTTAAGAAGGGTAAATGTTACTGGCCTTAATTTTATCAAAAAATGTTAAAGGTAGATTTTATAATGTTACCAGAAATGGTTTTGTTGGGCATTATGGATAAAGAACTGCAGAGTAAATATGGATTACTTCTTTAGTATGTGACCACAGCAGCAAAAATATTGCTTTTCTCAAACTTGGAAACAGATTAAAATGCTGATGACAGAAGAATGGATAGCTCAAATTGTCAAATTAATGTGGGTTCTAAAGAAAAAAGAATGTCAATATATATAGGTTGAAAAGGGATGGGACTGCTACCTAAAATCATATTGCTTAGTGCTGGAAGTTTCCAGCAGGTTTAGCACAGTCACAGAACAACCTATATGTGCACATTCACAGATGAGCACTCAAAGAAACACAGTTACAAGTAAGTGATCTGTTCTTATGTCTTATTTGTATACAGTGTTGTTGTTATTGTTGTTGTTGTTGCATTTATATGCTATCTTTCCTCCAAAACTAGGATACAAGGCAGTTTGCAAAAAGTTAAAACAAATCCCATAAGTTTTAAACATAGAAGTTGTTATTGTTAAAGTAACAGTATGAGTGATCTGTTCATATGTACATCATACACAGGTTTATGCCTCCTATTTAGAGAGTCATATAAGTGAAACCGTATTTGGATTATGCCTTCAAGATAACATATATGCTACAATATTTGTTAAGGTGCTAGGGCAGCTCGATATTATAGCCATATTCTGCAGAGGAAAAGGGAAGGAAAACTCTTAATTATTGATTATAAGAAGGTAACTGTTGGAAGGAGGTACAATATTAGCAGTCTCTTATTTGTTTGGGCAGCTTGCATTAGTTCTACCAGAATATTTCTTATCTCTGAGCATTATTGCAGATACAGATTGTGATTGCTGAATTGTTCCAGGTTTGATGAGGAATAGTCTTAATCAAACTTACTCACCAACAGACCAGAAATAAGAGTCCGTGGTTTTTAAAAGCAGGAATGCTGGGTAAATGGGGACTGCGTAATGTTAGAAAAACTGGAGTAGATTTTGTTGGTGGAGATGGAAGAGGTCTTTTTTTGACCCTTGTTTTGAAAACAGATACTTGCTGTGCTACGGCGTGCAAGGAAAAGGGAACCAATGTTTAATTTTCTGAAAGAGACCTCTAGTATTATGGGGAACAATAACATCTCTGCCATTAGCCCTTCTCCTTAGTTCTATGTGAAGCAGTCTCAAACATGCTGAGTAAAAAGACAAATTGACCATGCATGTATTCAAGGGCATTTTTACAGTCCTCTTGCTGTGTTTTACTTTATTCTGGTATAGTATTTTACTATATTTTTGTAGCAATTATTTTTGGCTGCTAGTTCAGACATAGATTGAGGACCCATGAATAAATTGTGGGAGCATGGTAGGGGACTGTACTGTGGAAATCAGAAAAGGTCATGCTAGTAAAGTGATAGTTTTACTCATTGTGATTACAATCATAGACAAACTTACCTAGGAGTAACCCCATTGAAAATTAGTGGCACATCTTTCTGAGTAGGCATATACATGGTTGTGGAGTTATTTATTTAGACCAAGACCTTATATAGTGTTAGTTTAGTGTAGTTTTATATCAACATATTTATACAGCATGTAGATATATACCAGTGTAGATCTTATAGTTTTGCAGCTGAGTGTGCATTGGGCTGTATGGCCTTGTGCTCATCTGTTGCACAGTTGTCAGTTAGTTTCACACTGACCAAGTCAAAAGCGAGAGAGAGGATTATATGTGTTCTTGCAGAACAGTTGTTTGTACTGGGGACCATCATTACACAACTTACAGGAATGTTCAACCACTTACACAACTATTTTTATGCTAGCATAGAGCCCCGACAGGATCCTGGCCTTCTGAGTTCTCCTGAATTTCTCACTTAAGTCCTCCAGGCCGCATCACACTCTGTCCTAGAAGCTTATTGACTTTGAGAAGTAGCACTGGGTGGGTCCCACTGTTGTATGTTTTTTAGGCAGAGGACCAGGAAAATTCTGTTGCTCAAGCATAGACCCACTTTCATAATTCTTGCTCCAATCCATTACGCTTTATAGTATATTCACTAAGAACATGTGTTATTTCCACTGTGAGATTAAATGATTTTGACTTCCAACCCACAACTCTGTAGAAAGTGCGATGTGCAGCAACTCTTGGTTGTTGTTGTTGTTGTTGTTGTTGTTGTGTGCTTTCAAGTCATTTCCATCTTAGGGTGAGCCCCAAAGGTTTTCTTGGCAAGATTTGTTCAGAGGTGGTTTTGCCTTTGGAGCTGTAAGAGTGTGACTTGCCCAAGGTGACCAGGTGGATTTCCATGGCTGAGCAACCATGGTCTCCAGAGTCATAGAGCAGCACTCAGACCACTACACCATGCTGGTTCTCTCACCTGGTTAGGTTTCCATATTCACTTCTACTTGATAGCCTTTTGCAAGTGTGGACCTACCCCTTTATTGGAATGAACAGGAAAGTCATTGCATTTGGCTTAAAATATTCAAGAGATGCCTGTGGCTCTGAGAGTTTGTTTGGATATTTGTCATGGTTTCTGTAAATTCCAGGTAATGCTTTACCCTGCAATAATAGACAGCTGTGGAGATCAGTGAGTCAAGTATCCTTTGTCAGTGTTTACCATTTGTGTCAATATTAACTATTTTCAGGTCCTGAATTTGAGTTCCAAAGTTTCCAAATGTTCACATACAATATTCAGATGTTAACTCAGTAACCAAAATGTAATAACAGATTGAGATGTCCCAAAGTACAGATCTTTCCAGATGAGCCATTGCTAGTATTTACAGTGCTGTTAACCTAGTTTCTGTAACCATGTCACTGACATCTTTAAGGCACAAATTTCTGTAGTATAACTCACAGAGGTGTGATTAAAACATTTAAGAACAATAGTTTTTCACATATGGTTCTGTTGTGCTAATTTTCCTTTGACTGTGTGAAGACACCTATATTGGGCTATATTTCATCACATGTTTGAGAAGTCTCCTAAGTTCAGAGGGCTGCTGCTACTGATTTACAACACAAATTGTGTATGTGGTTCTTAGAAGCAAGTCCCACTGATTACCATGGGGCTTACCCTAAGAAAATGTGCCTGTGATAGTAGCGTGACAACACTGAATGGTGTGAATGAAGAAAGCTGTTTGGGTTAATGAGCTGAGGTAGATATTGGCAAATGATCACGTTAAGTCAGGGATGGAAGTCATGTAACCCTCCAGATATTCAACTGCAAATTCTAGTGGCTCTAGCTAGCATATTTAGTGGGGAACAGCATATTTAGCAGGGGTTGCAGTCCAGCAACATATGAGAGGTTGGTTGCTAAGGATCCTCAACTCTTGGTTAAAAGTACTGCAGAGAACTTAATATAAAGGGGTTTTTACAATTTATTGGTTAGCTACATTTCAAGAGCATACTTCCCCTCCCTTAGATTTATTTGTTATTATAGAACAGATACTAATAGCTATGGTGGGTCTTAGTGTCCCTTTTGTTGTATGCATATATGTGGTGTATTCTGCTATGTGAACAAGATCAGTAGTTTTACAAATACAGTGACTCGTTGAAGTTAATTGTTGATAAGGTACTAAATTATGACTACCACATTTGCCAGCATGTAAGATGCACTGGTGTATAAGGCTCACCTTATTTATATGCTGGCAAATACTATTTGCTAGTGTATAAAATATGCTGGCATATGAAATGCAACCCATTTTCAAATAGTATTTTTCAGGGGGGGAAAAGTGAGTCTTATATGCCAACAAATACAGTATACTTACATAGCTGTAAGCTGTTATAATTTCGTATGTCTCTTTTGTGTCCCTTTAGCCTGTGTTCATTTACCCTGTTTATAATCAAACCCAGCTTGGTGGTTATTCACCTGACATTTGCTATTCTGTTTTGTTGCTTGAACCTAATAATATGTATGTTTGGTGGGTAATATATAAGCTTATATACATTTGGAGAGAGAAGGATGTTGGAGTAGAATGCCTTGTGTTTTGTCAAGATTATGTGGCCTAGCCAGATCATTTTACCTGCCTCTTTCCCAGTATGTTTTATTCTGACTTGGTTTTTCTGGCTGATATGTATTTGAATGAGGAAGATTTTCATTTAGAATTTACTGTATATACTAGTGTACAAATCGACCCCACGTATAAGTCAAGGGCAGGTTTTGGAGCCAATATTCTGGATTTTCACATGACTCGTGGATAAATTGACAGGACAGCACCAGTGCTGCATCTGGAGGTCAGCTGCCTTGGCTCCTGGCATTTTCCCACCTGAGCATTCAAAAAGACCAGAAGCAGGGCCACAGTGGAGAAAGCAGAGGGGCTGGTACTTCTTCTAGGTTCTCATAGGACAGACTAACCTCTACCTTTTCACTACTATACTCCAGAGAAAGGGATGGTTCCTTTTTTTAAATAAGAATTTAAGTACTGTACTTGCATTGACTTGCAGATAAGTTAACCCAATTTTTGGGGGGTTGGTTTTTTGACAAAAAATTCTAGACTTAAACATGAGTATGTACATTGCATACAGTGAACTTGATGGTGTCTGTCGTCTTAAAGTTAATGGCCACTTCCTCCCTTCCTTTTGTACGGCTAGATACAGGCTTGACTTGAGCAGAATTTACACATGATCTTTGTTTAGTATTGCTTATCATTTTTCCTATGACCAGGATCTTTGAAATAGTTCTGAGAACCAATAGGTTTTCAATAATTTCAGTTGCATTACAACTGGAATAGTGAAATTAATAGATGTTTGATATGTTTGTTTTGACCTGAGAGCATATCTTCAATATCAGTCTGAAAAGTGATTCAGTTCTTACTGTATGTGAAAATGTATAGACAGACAGACACCTGTTTGCTGTCGTTTTTAATGCTTTAATGATTTGTGGGGTTGGAGAGTTTAGAGTAACAGTGACACCTAATGGATGAATATTATAAATGAATAAGTTGACACGCAGTTAGTGTTCCAGATAAGTTCATGAAAAGTTCACTGGTTATGAAAATAACCAGTATGGTGTTGTCAGCAGAGTTGTTCTTTGATGTGGGGTTTAATCTTCATTGAGCTATGGATTCTTGGCCATCTCTTCCTCTCACTATCCAGTCTTTTTCATAGTTTTGTTGTGCATGTAACATAAATGAATTCTGAACTCTTTGGAGATTTAACAGTGCAATGCTGTATGTGCCTTGAGTTCAGTGGAACTTACTGCTAGATAAATGAGTTTAGTTTTGTGTAGATGAATAATATTTTATCAAAAATGCTTTCAGTTGGTATCCTAGATCCCATTTAGTACAATAATATTTATTTCCAAAATATAGTTGCAGCTTTTGTTCTGTATCACTGCTCCCAATTACCATCAGCAGTTAGTGTAGCATAGTGGCTAAAATGTCTTGATTAGAACTCTTGCCTCAAATCTTGTTAATTAAGATGTAATATCTCACCTTCAGCTTTTTGACTATAATCATATGGACGTACATTACAGGGTTCTTGTAAGAATTCTTAAAATAATGTATCTGAAGTGGTGTGCATTTTAACTGCAAGGATTACCGTCATGAGTAATATATAGCAACAATGGGAAATCTCTGTCTAGATGTATCTGCTCTGGCTCAAACTACAGTGAACAAAAGGTACCTCAAATGCAAGAAAGAAGAATTTAACTTGCTATGGGGGATGGGAAGTTATAATGTACAAGTATAGATATAACGAGCAAAGCCAATGGTTTTAAAGAAAGAAATACATTCAGAGAGGGGAGTCTAGAAACTGAGGTGAGGAGATATTGTGTTCAAATCTTTTTATTCAATCAATGCAATAACAGTATAAGTTATCTGTATATAGCCACAAATAACAAACCTTTCCAAAAAAGAATTAAACTAGAAAGTCCATAAAGAAAGCATATAAATCTGTATAGTCTTACAAGATCATTATTTCTAAGACCTTCTTATATAATTTCTCGTTTCCTCCTATTATCACTTAGCTCCTCATATCTTATCTTAAATGATTACAGGGTATTCGATTACATAATTATTTCCTCCTAAAATTCCTTCCCTTATTCTCTTTTCCTGTACACATTGGTTATTCCATAGTTAGTATTTACCAATGATAAATTATCGTATACAGTTCTTCCGATAGAACTCTACCTACTTACAGTTTTCTTAGATCTATTATACTATGGTTTGCTTCCCACCTCAAGGTCATCTACCTTCTCCCTAGTATTTTCGCTTTCATTGAGTGGTCTCCCTCTTTAAATTATATTTCTTTTATTATTTTCCTTTTCTCAACTATTTTAATTGTAGTAACAGTGGGTTCCCGACCTCGTAGGGTGGTTGTCCCTCCTCAACTGTGTCGAGAGACGACCGAGCTCCTTGGTTCATCTTAAACTTCTCTACATGTTGTCTCTGTAGCAGCCAGTGTGTAGAAAATCCACATTTTATCAATTCTTCTTTACTCTTTAATAGACTCCTATCACCTTGGATTTTCACTAAATCTATATATACAATCCACTTATTCAATTGAGACTTCTCTCTTCAATAAAAAGTTTTGTGGGCTGAAACCCATAATGGTAATTTTGTATAAAGTTTCTTTTTATACAGCAGCCAAATTCTCAGTAGGGACTTCTTAATGAAGTGGTTGTTAAACTCTCTACTTATTTTTGCTTTCTCATACCATAAGTATGAGTGCCACCTGAAGGGTAGATCTGCCCCTTCTAGACTTAATAACCTTTCATTGTCCAATTTAATCCAGGTGGTCAGCCATTCAGTACAACTAGCGTGATAGTACAATTTTAAGTCGGGTAATCCCAGTTCACCTCTCTCTTTGACATCCTTCAGATTTTTCCATTTTATTCGGGGGTTTTTGGCATTGCATATGAATTTAGAGAGATCCTTCCTCCACTGGTTAAAGGGCACATCATTAACTATTATGGAAAGGTTTTGGAATAAAAAGATCATTCTAGGAAGAATATTCACTTTTATTACCACAATCCTTCCCATGATACATCTAGCCTAGTCCATGTCTTCAAGTGCTCCTTAACAGTATGCCAAACTCTTTTATAATTATTATCATATAGGTCTGTATTATTTTTGGTTAAGTAAACCCCCAAATATTTTTTTTTTGATACTTTGAATTGGGATTCACTTTCTAATTCTATTTCCTCTTAGCTCGTCATGTTCTTGGTTATCATGGTTGTTTTTTCTGGATTTACTTTAAATCCTGACACCTTTCCATATTGCTGTAGAACTTGTTTCAATCAACTTATACTTTGGATTGGGTTATCTAAAAGAATGACAAGATCATCAGCCAACGCCCTAACTTTAAATATCTGACTTTTAGTCTGTACCTCTTTTATTGTGGCATCCTTTCTTATTTGTATATTCAATGTTTCGATAATAATCAAGAAAATTAAAGAGGAAAGAGGACATCCCTGCCTTGTCCCTTTTTTGATATCAGTTTTAGACATTGTCTCTCCATTTATTAGTATGTTTGCTGATTGATCCTTATAAATCGTATTTGTCCAATTAATAAACTTTTCTCCAATGTTTATCTTTCTTAGTGTCTCTTCTATAAATCTCCAATTAATGTTATCAAAGGCTTTCTCCGTGTCTAAGAAAATCATGCCTAGCTTTTTCTCATTGTGTTTCTGATAATATTCTATTATGTTTAGAATTATCCTCATATTGTTACTTATTGATCTTCTGGGGAGAAAGCCGCTTTGGTCTTCAAATATCCATTCCTTTAATATTTTTTTCAATCTCTCCGCTAAGATGGTGGCAAATATTTTATAGTCAATGTTTAGCAATGCAATTGGTCTATAATTTTTGATATCCAAATGATCTTTTCCTTCTTTAGGAATCAAACTGATTAGGGCTTCACCCTAAGAAGCCGAGCGGTTACCATAGTCAGTTTCATTCAAAACCTTCTGCAAGGGTCCCACAAGTTGGTCCTGAAAGATTTTGTAATAACTTAATATAAAACCATCGGGCCCTGGAGCTTTACCTGCTTTAAGCTTCTGAATTGCATTTAAGATTTCCATTCTTGTAATTGGCCTATTCAACTCTAATCTCTGTTCTTCACAAATTTGCATTATCATCCTTTCTTCCAAATATTCCTTTATATTTTTATGTAACTCTGGATGTCTCTGATCATCAAAAAGTTTCTTAAAATATCTATAAAACACTGATTCTGTTTTATCTTGGTGTCGATATATCTCTTTAATTTCCAAGATTAATCTTTTCTCTCTTTCTTTTTTAAGCCTATATGCTAGCCATTTATTGGAATGTTCAAAGTATCTTTGCTTTATGTGTTTCAGTTTCTTTTCCAATTCAGTTGTGTTCTGGATTGTAATTTGTTTCCACAAAGCTTTTATTTCATACTTAATCTTTACATTTTGTGGATCTTTTTTAAGCTTGTCTTCTTTTTCCTTAAGTTCTTCCATGATTTTTTACTGACTTTCCTTCTTTCTCTTCTTTCTATAAATCTCTTGCTGAAGAGCAAAAGGTGAGGAGATATTGAGTGTAGCTTGCAAGAGCGTTCGGGATAGCACAGAGCCTGCCATCTTGATTCTGCTTTTGGTGATTTAGGGTGTGATCAGTCTGCTGACTGAAATGGAGTACTTGGAGGCTTGGATAATTTTATATGGGTGTGTTGAGAAAGTGAGATAAAATAATATAAAATTTCTTTGATGTGTAATCTTTACTGCTGTTGCAGTTACTTTCAGTCCTTGTAGTTGTAAATGCTTTCTTCTGTTTGTATGAAACTGTGTTTGTGAGAGTAACAGATATGTCTGAGGAAGCAAGAAACTGAGGGCAAGATTTAAAGTTTTACAAGATGTAAAAGAGCGAGGTGGCCTTAGGTTACCAAACTTAAAGATTTATTTTGCAGTATCATGTTTGATGTGGATAAAGAAATAGATAATGCTAAGGAAATGGATAATACTAAAAGACAATAAGTTATTGAACTTAGAAGGTCATGACCTAAGATTTGGATGGCACACTTACTTGAATGTATGGTCAAGTTAAAGTTAATGCTATTTTTAATAATCAGTGTATTAGATGTGCCCTTTCAAGACTTTGGAATAAATATAAATTGAGACTATGTGTAAAAATGCCTTTTGGATTTCTCTACAAGAAACTTTTGATAGAAAGGAAATATGAGCTGATCAATATTGGTTGATTTAAAAAAACTTGCTGAAGAGGAGAGACCATGATTATGAAATGAAAAATATGCAATAGTTATAAGGGGAAAGTTTCCATTTGCAGTGGCTTTCGTATAGACAATCTTATTATAGATTTTTGGAAGATAATAAGGCTTTGAAAAGTATAAATCTGAGTTTGAATTGTTACTTTGTACTGATGATGAGCACTTGATTGCCAATTTATATAAACCTTTATTGAAAACAGAAATGGAAAATGAACAAGTTAAGGAACATATAATTAACCGGGCTAAGAATTTTGGACATAATATATCCATGAATCAATGGGGAAGACTTTGTAAAGAACCTGAAAATATACTTTATTATGACCTTCAAGAAAAAATTTTTATCATAATATCCTGGTATCTTACACCTGAGAGATTATCAAGGATGCATAAATGTTGCAGAGGTCAGAGACTAGACCCGCAGTAAGGAAATTCCGGCTTTATTCAGCTGGCTGAGAATCTTGGCAGAGTTGCCTCCAAAAGACCGAGAGTACCCCGCCCCCACATGCTTACAGCAATTTATACATTTTACAGTGCAGGGTCATCACATGTTCAAGAGAGGACACAGTTGTGGTGTACAAAGCTGATTGGTTTCTCTTCACTACAATAGACCATTCTCTTAGCTGTACTAAAATGTCGCAATGTAGCAAGATACAGTAGCTGGGAACAGACCTGATGTCCCGTTCCCAGAAATTCACTTCTTCTTCGTGGTCTCTGTGCCTCATGCATTAGGAGCTTTCGCGCCTGCGCGGTAGCGTTCGGAAGATTCTAGAGCTTAGTAGCTTGGCGGGAACCCCTCCCCTATGCCTGTACTGAGCATGCTCAGCCCACCAACCAACGGTCGCTCCTCAGTTCTTTTTCGTCCGCCTTAGCGAACGGAAAGTTCTTAGCTTTGCAGCTGCCTATTAGGCTTTCGGTTTGTGTTTTTGGCTTTCTCTTCACCCCCCCCCTTTTTCCATCTGCTCTTCGATTGCCTTTTATGTCTTCCCCCTTCTTTTCTTGAGGGAAACCCCTTCTTTTTCCTGAGGGAAACCCTAAACGAATTAGCCTGTGCTGTGTTGTGGCCTTCGGCCTGGAGAAACCTCACTACCAGGAGCCAGTAAAGTTTTCTGGGCACACCCAGCGACCACGCCCTCCTCGGTACCGGATGCTGGCACTGGGTTCGTTACTGTTTCTGAGACCCCATTCGGGCGCGGCATTCTCCAATGGGCTCAGGTAGCCGAATCCTCCAGGACATGTTCGCCAGCCTACAGCCATAGCACCCTGAACACGCCCGATCTCGTCTGATCTCGGAAGCTAAGCAGGGTCAGGCCTGGTTAGTACTTGGATGGGAGACCGCCTGGGAATACCAGGTGCTGTAGCCTCAGTTTCCCTGCTCGGTTACCCTGAAAGGATGGACCGCCTGGAGGATGAGGACAAGACCGCCGGCTCGGCGCACCTTTGGACCCACCTATGCTCGCTGCCGCGGTCTCTCTGCTCGCCCACCCTTCGGGGATGATTCCGCCCAGAGAACAAGGATCAGACCGCTGGCTTGGCCATGCCTTCGGGCCCGCCTACGCTCGCTGCCGCAGTCTCTCCGCTCGCCCACCCTTCGGGGATGGTTCCGCCCAGGGAACAAGGATCAGACCGCTGGCTTGGCCGCGCCTTCGGGCCTGCCTACGCTCACTGCTGCGGTCTCTCCGCTCGCCCACCCTTCGGGGATGGTTCCGCCCGGAGAACAAGGATCAGACCGCTGGCTTGGCCACGCCTTCGGGCCCGCCTACACTCGCTCCGCGGTATCTCTGCTCACCCACCCTTCGGGGATGGTTCCTCCCGGAGAACAAGGATCAGACCACTGGCTTGGCTGCACCTTGGGGCCCGCCTACACTCGCTGCTGCGGTATCTCCGCTCGCCCACCCTTCGGGGATGGTTCTGCCCGGAGAACAAGGATCAGACTGCTGGCTTGGCCGCGCCTTCGGGCCGGCCTACGCTCGCTGCCGCAGTCTCTCCGCTCGCCCACCCTTCGGGGATGGTTCCGCCCGGAGATCAAGGATCAGACCGCTGGCTTGGCCGTGCCTTCGGGCCCGCCTACGCTCACTGTTGCGGTATCTCCGCTTGCCCACCCTTCGGGGATGGTTCCGCCTGGAGAACAAGGATCAGACCACTGCCTCGTCTGCGCCTTCGGGCCTGCCTTTCGTCGCTGCCGCGGTGTCTCCGCTCGGTCTCCCTGAGGGGATGCATCGCCCAGAGGATGGGGACAAGACCGCTGACTTAGCTGTGCCTTCAGGCTAGCCTAGCCTCACTGCCTCAGTCCCTCCGCTTGGTCACCCTGAGGGGATTAACCATTTGGAGGTCGAGGACCAGACCGCCGTCTGGCAGTCCCCTCTTCTATCCTTACTGCTGCGGTATTCCCACCCGGTCACCCTGAAAGGTTGGACCGCCCAGAGGATAAGGTCCAGACCTCAGGCTGCGCTGCACCTTCGATGCTAACCTATCCTTGCTGCCGCGGTGTCTCTACTGGTCACTCTCAGAGGATAGACTGTCGGGAGGATGGTAACAGTCGGTCGCCGCAGCTGTGGAAGACCCGTTTGGAGTGGGCCCTCTCTCTCTCTCAGCCACCAAGGGCCCTTCTCGTGCACATATGGCCAGGAACACCTTTACCAAAAGCAACCGGTGTCGTATCATTCCTATTCACCCATATATAGAGCTCGATCCCGCCCCAGCCTGAGGCACTGGTCAGCAATTGCATTGTTGCTCCCTTTTCGGCCACCAACGTCTCTCCGCCTCCGGCTGCTCCCCCAGTCCCGTCCATTGCACCGATGATGGTCCCCCAACCATGCCTATGACTTCATAGGCCCAGCAACCATAACCAAATTGTTATCTGAGTCTGGCTGACTCCTTACAAATCTCAACCCTGTCTTTCGAGAATGTGTCACACCCGGCTCCATCTGTCCGGACCCGTGTCCGCCTGCGTCGCTCAGCCTCCCATAGGAACCCCCTCAAACAGGTTCTATACTTTTCTGATGCACCTCCCAGAGGATCAACAACCGAGTCCCACACAATTCTTAATGAATCAGGGACACTCGATAACCAGTACATCATGTCGGCTACTCGTTCCACAGAGGTCCACTCCTGCTCCAGCGCCTTGCTCAGCTGAGATTCAAATCTTCAGGAGGAAAGCCACAGACACATTGAAGACCACCCATTGACGGCCTGGGTCTACTCCATGCACTAGTTAAGGCCCGCCCCACAGCAGACAGATGCATGGCTCAGATCATCGAGCCTGCAAACTGACATCAGGGGAAGGATCGAGGACCTCTTCTTGGATGGCCAGGGGCTGTTTAATGCCACATCGCATAGGCGATGTACTATCCACTCAAGGGACGCCTGGCTGACAGGAACCGTGCCACAGGTCATCGTCCTCGACCTCTCAACCTCGGTTGCCTCACTCGACCCCCTCCCCGCCGTCTACTCTCTTCGGAGACCTCAATCTTCTTCTGCGAAGAAGTCCTCATCTGGGACGAAGTCCCTTTCTTGCCCTCCTCTGCAGGTCACCCCAAGTCACCTCAGACTCGGGCAGTCTCCCCATCGTCCGTTTTGCCTATGCCGCAGCACAGCTCTGCCGGAACAGGTCCAGTCCCTGCTTCAAGAGGAGCATTCGAGAAACTTCTGTCCTCGCCCAGTACCACTGGCCTCTTCTTCAGCACAGACGATACCAGTGGTTCACGGTCGACTATACCTATTATCAATACAGGGTGCTACCGTTCGTACTCTCTATCGCCCCAGGGTCTTCACCAAACGCATGGCCCCGGTGGTATCATGCCTGTAGGCGAAGGAGGTCTCGATCTACCCCTACCTAGATGAGTGGTTGATGCTGGCATCCTGCGGACAAGAACTCTACAATGACACCCACCGGATGCCCTCCATTCTGTCCTATCTTGGTCGGGCTGCATTTGTGGTCTTTCAATGCCCTGACGCTATCAGCGAGGAGAACCCACCAACTCCTCGAGTACAGGGCCTTGACTTCCGCTGTGACTTGCAGTCTAGGCTCTGAATACCTCCACGGGTCCGTCAATCCCTGCTTTGGTGACAGTCTTCCAACCATCTCCTGTCAGGGATGTCTCCTCGGAGCCGTCTCCATGGCTCACGGTGACAACCGATGCGCCCTTCTCGGATAGGGAGGCCACTGTAGCGGCCTCAGACTCCGGGGCACTGCCCTTGAACTATGCGTCATCTGGAAAACTCTGAGGGCATTTCACCACTTCGTTACAGGTCGTACGGTATTGATCTTGACAAACAACACGACATCACATTGTTATGTCGACACGCAAGGAGGGACTCATTCCACGCCCTCCTCAACCTACACAGTGACCTCTGCAACTGGTGTGTCCTGCTTCAAATCCATCTGGTATCAGGGCACCCGGCTGGGCAGGAAAACACCACAGCGGACGCCCTCTGCAGGGAGCGGTCCCTCTCGACGAAGCGTCTAGGATGGTATGAGACCAGTGGCGGACCGACGATCGACCCCTTCGCCACCAACAAGGACGCGAAGCGTCACTGGTACTGCTCCAGGTACTGCCGCAATCGTGATTCCATCGGCAACGCTTCCAGTTTCGGGTGCAATGATGGTTTCCTCTATACGTTCTCCCCATTTCTTTTTAGCCCAGTGGTCCCCAAGCTCCTCGTGGACTGGGCCGACGCTGCATTCACTGGTCCGGCCCTCTGCTTGAGGCTGCTCGCAGTCGGATCCTCCATTTTTCCCACCACGCCGGACCTGCTCTCGCACTCCAGCAGCCTCGTCCTCCATCCGGACCTGCCGCTCCTGCCCCCCGTGCAGGGGATATCGCCCTTTACGAGTCCATCATTGGCAACATCTTGGACGCGGCCAGGAAGGAGTCGACACGCCGCAGTTACCACTACAAGTGGCGGCACTTCGTTGCCTTTGCTGAGGAACAACAATAGCCGTTATCTCCTGCCAACCTGCCTACCGTGCTCCATTTCCTCCTGCACCTCCAGCAGCAGGGCTCAGCCTTCCCGTCGCTGAAGGCCCACCTCGCTGCCATCGTGGCATACCAACTGCCATGATTCCCATCGGCGGCTCTCTCTTCACGGTACCATGAAGCAGTTTTCTTTTTTCTCTAGGGCCTGCAACACCTTTACCCACCGGTATTGCTGCTGCTACCGCTATGGATCACAGGCTGCTCGCCATGAAAACTGCCTTCTTGATGGCTGTCACCTCTGCCAGTCGGGCGTGAGGGCTGGCAGCCCTACAATGCGACAAACCGTACCTGGTTCTTCACGGGGACAAGGTGTTCCTCCTGCCTGACTTTTCATTCAGTCAAGACATCATCTTGCCCACCTTTTACCCGAACCCGACTACACCTTTGGAGAGATCCCTTGACTCCTTGGATGTTCGTCGGGCCTTGCCCTTCTACCAGGACAGGACTGCCTCTTTCAGACAGGCCCCGCACCTGTTGTATGCCATGACCGGCATTGGAGAGGCCACGAGGTATCTACCCAGTGCTTCTCGAAATGAGTAGCCCAGACTATCCACCTGGTGTACGAGCTTGCCAAGAAGCCCCCGCCAAACCTCTTTGGGCTCATTCCTCCAGTCACGTGGCGACATCTGCAGCCCTCCTAAGGAGTCGGCCTGCAGGACTCTGCCAAGTGGCAACCTGGTCCCAGCCATCGACCTTCATGCGCCACTACAGGCTCAACTGCCAGTCCCGGAAGGATGCTCATTTTGGACGTGCTCTGCTCGCTTCCGTTCTTTAGGGCCTGACCCACCGTCCTACTTGTAAGCTACACAGTCTCCTAATGTATGAGGCACAGAGACCATGAAGAAGAAGAACAGGTTGCTTACCTGTAACTGTGGTTCTTCGAGTGGTCATCTGTGCCCTCATACATGCCCGCCCAGCTGTCCCCTCTTTCTCAGGCCCTTATACAGAACTGAGGAGCGACTGTTGCTCGGTGGGCTGAGCATGCTCAGTACAGGCATGGGAGAGGGGTTCCCGCCAAGCTACTAAGCTCTAGAATCTTCCGAACGCTACTGCGCAGGCGCGAAAGCTCCTAATGTATGAGGGCACAGATGACCACTCGAAGAACCACAGTTACAGATAAGCAACCTGTTCTTCTTCCTTGTTTTTCCTCCCTTACATTCCCCCCTTTTATGCTAAATTCTGCATAGCAATTTAAGCATAATTATTTTGTTTGTGCCATCAGAGCATAAGCAGCAACTTTTCCATCCATTATTTTACTTACTGCAGATTAAAAGTACTAAGCTACTTGGAACTTTTCCTACATACATTAAAGCGGTGTTTGTCAGCTACCTCAAACCAGGCGAGGAACTGCTGAAAAGTAAGTCTCTACTTAACCCTATCTTGGAGTTTTTCAGCATACATTGAAGCGGTGTCTGTTGGCTGCTGCTCCCACCCATGTTCCTCCCCAAAACGACAACACACAGTAGGTAGGGAGTTGTAGGCTGTGGGTAAGGGGTCCCAGCAGCCCGACACAATAAAGGTTAAACAAGCACACATGCACATCGACACAAGCACCCGGACTCTCAACGGTATGCATTTGGTAACTGCGATGCCAGTCACACATCCTTTTATCCATCAACACGGCCACCTTCCTTTTCCGAGGACTTCTAAGGAATCCTGCGGTTTCAGTAGCCCCCCCCCGGGCTACTTTACTAGGGCAGGTCCTGAAGGGGGTGATCAAGCCCCTCTTCTCCCCAGTGTACACACTTTGTGGGGAGGCACTTACCTAAGGCCGTGTATATGTTAGATTTCCAAACCGTCCTGGGTTCCCAAGCTGGCAAACCAGTCCCTCAGTCCGCTGCCCCCACGAGTAAGACCGTCTGACAAAATGTCAGGGGCGCCCAAGATCTCTGTCGATGGGGCATGGACACTCAGGGGTCGGTGGCCACTTAAGAGGGCAAAAGGCCCCTCTATCCTGGACCAGAGCCCCCAAATTATGTTGCAGAAGTCAAAGAGATTAGACCCGCAGTAAGGAAATTCCGCCTTTATTCAGCTGGCTGAGAATCTCGGCAGAGTTGCTCCAAAAGACCAAGAGTACCCCGCCCCCACATGTTTACAGCAGTTTATACATTTTACAGTGCAGGGTCATCACATGTTCAAGAGAGGACACAGTTGTGGTATACAAAGCTGATTGGTTTCTCTTCACTATAATAGACCATTCTCTTAGCTGTACTAAAATGTTGCAATGTAGCAAGATACAGTAGCTGGGAACAGACCTGACGTCCCATTCCCAGAAATTTATTTCTTCTTTGTTTTTCCTCTCTTACATTAAGATGTTAAAGATAGTTGTTGGAAGTGTCAACAACATATGTAATCTTTGTTTCATATGTGGTGGACCTGTGATAAGGCCAAAAAGTTTTGGATGGGAATACAGATTATGATTCAAAGAATTCTGAAATGTCAAATAGTTAAGAAACCTGAATTGTTTTTACTAGAGTGATGATGCTAAAATTGACAAACAACAACAGAAATTATTTCAATATATGCTATGGCAGTGAGATTTGTTTATGCAAAGTATTGGAAGAAAATGGAAATCCCAGTAATGGCTTCATGGTTCAATAGATTGATGTAAATTGTAGAGATGAATAAGTTGTTGGAAAAATTAAAGGGAAATTCTGAAGAAGAGTTTATTTCAGAGTGGAGATGTATAATAGATTACTTAAGGGATAATGAAGGTGATTTGATGGTTTTAAGATTTTGAACTTGCATATTACTGTTCCTTTTTAATCTAATTTTCTTGTTATGAGATTGAGACTACGAAAACTAAATATGATTATAGGTTGTTGCTGTTTCAATATTTCTTTTAAAGATATGTGTGGCTTTTTTAATGATAGACTTACTGAGAATTAATTATTGGTTTAT
Organism: Iguana delicatissima; assembly: GCA_948472985.1. Classification (NCBI taxonomy): domain Eukaryota; kingdom Metazoa; phylum Chordata; class Lepidosauria; order Squamata; family Iguanidae; genus Iguana; species Iguana delicatissima. Next base: position 34,009 of record CAOKZL010003623.1, read on the forward strand.
TGATTTAAATAATAGTACTCTGTAGTAACTAATAATTTTGATATATAATTTAAAGTAGAAACCTAAGAAGGTCGGAATTTAAAATAGTTTATGAGTATAAACATAATGAGCAACAAATTTATTAATCATTTTAAGTAGTGGTTTTAAGTTAAGTATATTTATATAAGCAGGAGCTGCTTGCAACAAGGGCAAGAACTACTTTTCATTACCTGTAGTTTTTATATTTTTGTTTCTGCCGGTTAGTTTAGTCAAATTTTCTTAACTTAGGTTAAGCATGTTCTGTTTTCTGTTTTTTAACAATGGTAGAAATGTATGTAATTTTTAATTTAATTATTTTTCTTCTTTTGTCTTTGATGTATTGATTTGTGTGTGTTTTGTTTGCTCATGTTCAAATTTTTAAAATTTCTATGTGAGAAGGAGTCCCGCACCCCTTTCCAGACAAGCAAGAAAAAAAAATACCTGAACAGTTGTGCATGAATATCTTTGGATTTGTTTTAATCTAGTACTCATCCAGTGGTGACTTTATACAATGGCCTCAAGCCACCAGTCTTCACCAGTGCCTCAGTCAAAGAGCAGTGATGCTTTCTTTAAGAAGGAAGTGGATTCTGCAAAACGCTTTCGGCCAGTGCAGTCGCTGCCAGATGTATGTCCCAAGGAACCCACAGGTAACATCAATACAAAATTAGATTTGATCCGCTGCTGAGAATGTCAACCACATTTTGTTTCCTGTAGGATACTCTTAGATGGATGAGAAGGTAAAGTAACTGTTAGTTGTTTTGTATCTTGCTGATTCCTTGCCACCCATTTTTGGCTAAGGGAGATTACTTTTGTGGGGTACTCTGGGATCAAGTAAGTTTCCCTAGCCCTCCATTACTTGCATCTTCAGCTGGTTTCCACTTTAAAAATTCAAAATAGAAAAGAGTACTAAAAGAGTCATCACATCTTGCATTTTTATGGCTATATAGGCATCTGAGGATACTTTACTTTCTTCATCAGTGAAAAGGTCATATCACTGAGCAGGATGGGCAACATTTAGCCTTAGGGGAACCACATGGGGCCCAGAGCTATGTCTGGTACTCCCTGTGTCTCCCAGAAGCCTTTTTACCAAACAGAAAAAAAATCTGGAGACCTCCAAGAGTGATGAGAAGTCACAAGATCCCCCCTCTCCCACAAAAATCAAAATTGGAAATAGTTGTGTGCTTTTTTTTCTAGTTTTGATTTTTAAAAAGCTATTTCTGGACCTGATGTAACCCTTGGCAGGTGCTGGGAGTGCAAATTTAGCCCCGACAGAAGATCTAGACCCCATTTGTATCAAGAAGTCTTTTCAGAGATACAGAATATAACTTTAATCAAATTTATCACATCTTCATACCACAAATTTCCTTAAACTTTCTGAGTCAGCATTTTCCAATTATCACTCCATGATTCTTTATTATATTGTCCACTATACTTTAACTTTCTTTCCCTGAGAAAATCAAATAATATAGCTTCTTTTATAGCAGATAAAACTCATTCCACTTTGATTTCTTTTTCCACTCTAAAGCAATAACAGCATGAGCAGCTTTTAAAATTTGCTTTATTACATAACTTTCATTCCTATTTAAGCCTAAGTTGAGGGTTAAACAATTTTCTTTACTTAATTGAACCTCTTTCCCTATTAATATATTATATTGTATTTATTTGTTTCTTAACTTTTTTCCAAAATTCTTGAATAAATGGACTCTCTTACCACATATGTATATAAATACCTTTAGCTCCACATCCATGCCAACATTTTGGTGAGAAATTGCCATTTATATATGCCATTTGATGGGGTGTTCTGTACCATCTACCAATTATTTTCATTTGTTGTTCTTTTACAATTGAATTGCTTCAAAATCTAATTCAAGAGAGGGAATCCCCAACTTTCATCTGTTTCGTGCTCATATAACAATATCTTAGATAATCTTGGCTTTTTGTTCCTGGAAATCCACCTTATAATTGAAATATCCCATTTCTTTATAACATTTATAGGAATTATTTCTGGGATAATTTGAAATAGATATAAAATTTTGGTAATAACATTTTAAATATCCTAATTTTTGTTAGTTTTTTCCAATTTTTACTAGACCATTTAGAAATCTGATTATTTATTTTTCCCATAATTGATTATAATTTCCTTGTACAGTATTGTCTAATTTAGTCAATAAATTTACTCCCAAATATCTCATACTTTTAACCCCTATGTGACACAGTTTGTGAGATTTTAGACACAAATTTCAAATTGTGTGATTTGTAGCTTTGTAAAATCTGTTTATTAATAGAATTGGAACATAGTTTTTATGTTTAAAAAAGAATGGGGATTTAAATCAAAAGATACAGGAAGAATGGAGTTGGATATTTAGTACATTTGAGGGATTTAATTAGTGGAAATTTAAAATATATTTTAGAAAACAGTTTACCAGTCATACTGTAACTCCATTGACTAGCATCTGTTAGAAGAGTGCTGAAGTTTTTAAGCCTGATGTACCACCTATTTATGCATTTTATTGAATTTTTTGCAATCACTGAAGAATGTTGGTAAAACGTAATCTTTGAAATGTCAGAAAATTAGCTTCCTTCAAATCTCCAACTGATTGTATTCTGATATTTAAAGAAGCAGATTGAACTAGAAGATGGACAGTTAAGTAGTGAGACTGTAAAAACTATAGCAGAAGTATGCTTTACTTCTTACTAGAAGTGCCCTCTAACTATGGCTGGCATCCTGTTCGTTCTTTCCAAAGTTGTTAAGCCAGATTTAGGACACTGTAAATATTGTTCTTCACTTTTATGATTGGGGCACCATTGCGATAATTGCAATTCCCCCAGGTCCACCTTTGAAGCCAGGCAGTTGCACCAACTGAAGGAGTTCCAAAGTGCCGGAGAAGGGTGCATTGAATAATGCATCCAGCCCCCTCCCACTGGTAAGATACAGTACAAAAAGTAGTTGTGACAAAATCCAGCAGGGATCCCTCTCACAGTTTTTCCCATTGTATATTGCTGGTGGGTGGGAGCTAGGTACGTCATCATTCAGAGCCACCACTCTTCAGTGCCTCAGTATCCCTTTGATTGATGTTGCTGCCTGACTTGTAAGATGGGTTTGGGGAGATCAAATAAGAAGATGTTAGCTATGGTGGTGGTGCTCTGTGGTCAGAGTTATTTCTAACAATGCTGTATCTTTGCCTGTAACTTCATCATATTCGTTAAGAATAAACTGAGAGGCATATTAATAAACTGGTATACTTCTTTAAAAGTCAGGAAGTTTCACAAACAAAAATTCATAGTGGGCTTTTTGTGCCTTTTTTTTTTAAGGGTACGTTTCTGAGTTATGGCAACCCTAAGGTGAACCTATCACAGGAGTTTCTGGGACTAAGAGTGTGTAATGCACTCAAGGTCACCCAGTGGGTTTCAGTGGCTAAGCAGGGCATGGAACCATGCCTTCCAAGGTCACAGTCAAGTGCTCAAACCACTACACCGCTCTGGCTCTGTAGCTTTTTGGTATATCTCTGTTATATATCATGATAGAATCTTAGCGTATGAATCCCACAGATTTAGCAAGTCTCTTCTAGTGGAGACTAGCTGTTGCATTTAGGCAAAAAAATTAGAAGTGATCGTTTTAACCATACAGGAAGAATTATTATCTCTTGTCAGATCTTGTCCTAAAATCTATCTGCTAATCCAAACCAGAGTAGGCCGACTGAATCAGTAGGATTTATACCCATATGGGAAGACATACAAAGGGAATTATGGTCTTTCAAATAACCTGGACCTGAAACATACAAGGCTTTATAGATCATAAGCAGTACTCTGAATTGTACCCAGAAACAGCCAGTGAAGCTCTTGCAGTGATGGAGTTGTATGCTCCCTGTGGCCAGCCACAGTTAACAGTTTAGCTGCAGCTCTTTGGACTAGCTGAAGTTTCTGAACACTTCTCAAAGAGAACCCAACATAGAGCTTATTACAATATCCAAACAAGATAAACTAAGGCATGTATCACTTTGGCCAGATTCAACATCTCTAGGAAGAGGTCAGTTGAGGCGAAAGTCTAAACTATGCAAAAGCATGACCTTCAAGTCAATTCTGATTTGAGACAACTAGTGGGTTTCCATGTCTAAGCAGGGATTTGAGCCTTGGTCTTCCATAGTCCGAGTCCAATACACCACTTTGGCTGTCAGCATTTCAAGCAGAGCATGTACAGAAAATGAAATTCTGTCTCCCAGTAGCACAAGAAGAAGTTAGTGAACAATCAGCATTGATCTTCTCACAGTTTACACATTTACAGCAGGTAAATAGCTTTTGATAGTTAAATATCTTTGTCTTTGCACAAAGAAGCTATATATCACTGAATAATATTGCATGTGTAACCATGAAGAAATAGTAGACATCATGTTCAAATTGTGCACATCCCTGGCTGTTTCAAGAAGACTTGATTTTTAAGAGAGAAATGGCAGAAGTTTATTCTGTTTATAGCAGAATGTTTTCAGGATAACTTCCTATTCCTACTTTTATTCTTACGTTCTCCTATTTTGACTAGGAGTAGTCAGTTGGTTTTCCCGACATGTGGTAAATCATAGATGTGAACAAGAACAAACTACATGATGTCTGTGGCACTTTGTAAGAGGTTTTAATGTATGGTAGATGTATCTCTAGGATCTGAAATTAACTTCTGCATGCAGATTTGGTATTGCCTACTTCAGACCCTGTGTTGGAATGTTTAGGCTTAAAGCAATATGATTTTTTTATTAAAAGTGGCTGTTAAAAACAGGAAGAACATATCCATTTGTGCATTTTTCAAAAATGACTTTGATTTAAATATCAAAAGGTGCGTAGGCAGGAAGAGAGATTCCTATGGTATATATTCTTTTCATGTTTGTATGGTTGAAATCTATAGTTTAGGAATTAACTTCTTGCATGCTTACTTTCATGTTATACATTTTAATAGTTGTTGCTATTGTCTTGTCTTACAGGTGATCCTAATAGTTTATGTGACAGCCCATCTTTAGTTGCTGATCAACAAAGATGGACTATTTTCATTCCAAAGTAAATCTCCCAGCAGCACTAAATGACCCTCGGTTAACGAAAAGGGAATCTGATTTCTTTACAAAAACATGGGGACAAGATTTTGTGGATGTTGAAATTGTGCCTTCATTCTACCTCCCACAGATCAACAAGGAACATTTTGCAACATACCAACAGGAAATTGTTCAGGTAGAAGCATTTGCTGTAACAAATTAATTACTGTAACTACCAAAACATAATTCTATGGCTATCTTTAAATTGGTTTGTCTAAATTTGCAAAATATTCTGAAACAAGCCAAAAAAAACCACCAGAGTTATCTTATTATTGCTAAATAGTTTATTGCAGTTTGTATAATAAATCTTCGATGCAGACTGTAGAGGTGTATGGGGCAGTTGTGAGCATGTTTTCAGTTGTATGTACTGTAACTACTGTATTGTTCTGCATTTCACTCTGTCAGAGTAATTTTATAAAAGGTATCATTTTTCGTAGATTTAAATGTATTGTATATATTTTTTAAGAGAAAATTCAAACTAACATTTTCTGTCTTCTTATTTTTATTTTTTTGTAGAGAGAGAAGATTCATGAAAAGTGCAAGACCATTTGTCCTCCGAAAGATACTTTTGATAGGACACTTTTACATACTCATGGTAGGGTTTGGGGTTTTTTAATTTTTGTTCCTTAGTTATTTTCTTCAATTGGACACATACATTCACAGTAAGGTTTAAGTCACCAAAAGCACTCCTGATGGCTTAAATTGTTACAAGCACTAAAAAATCAAGGTACATTTCATGGTTTTCAAATTCATTTTTGACAAACTCCAGTGAACTTGATATAGGTGTCATCTGGAGCTATACTGTACAGATAGTAGGCACAATACTGATGAATTCTGCTTTATTCTCTTCTGTAATTTGAGAAATTTTCTTTAAACTGTCCTTCGCTGGCCTCAGCTCAATCCATTTGCTTCCACCTCCCTTTCATTCATTACTTGTTGAATATACTGAAGACAAATGTTCATGAATCTTGTTATCATTTGTTGCTTTGAATCATTGATGGTAGATTGAAGTCAAAAACAGGATTTAAAATTGTAAAGAAAGTAAAAACATCTAGGAGTCTTAATATGACATTAAGCAAGATTTACAGAGGTGGTGTAAACTGAACTTGTTATTGTTGGGCAGAATATCAGCTGTGAAAAGGAATGTATTGCTGAAAGTGCTTATTTCAGACAGTACCTATCTGAACTAATCTTACCTTTTAAATAGTGGCAAAGGAGTATTTTGACATTTGTGTTGCAAGGAAACAAACCAAGGGTTAGATTTAAGATTCTACAGGGTATGAAGCAGAGGTGGACTAGAACTTCCAGATTTGAAATTGTATTTTATATATCTCATGTGGTTTAGTTGAAAGATTTGTTGATGCTGAAAATAAACTTTTATAGTTAGAAAGGTTGGATGGCACATCTGTTTAAGATATGATAAAATTAAAGCAAATATAAATTTTAATAATCACTTTATAAAGATATGCACTGTTAAGAGTGTGGAAGAAATATAAATTATGATTATGTCCCAGAATGCCTCTGTAAGTCTCATCACATCAAGTTCATTTTCCCAAGAGAAATAATGGTTAAAGATAAATGGTTAACATGTAATAATTTAGTACAGGTGGACAGAGAACAATTGAAAATGAAAAGAGATGAGGAATTGATCGAAGGTGGTTATGCTATCAGATGGTTTACTTATAGTTATTTGAACAATGTAAAATGGATAAAATTTATTTGGTTTTGATGTTGAAAAAACAATTTGATGAACAGTTATGTAAAGAAGAACATTTGATAGCTAAAATGTATAAGATGTTAAAATTAGAGTGGGAGGAAGAACAAGTTAAAGAAGACAAGATCAGATGGGCTCAAAATGTGGGAAATTCTATTCAGATGGAACAATGGGAAAGGATGTGAATAAAAGATCTGAAATTTACTTTTAAGTTATGAGTTGAGAGAACTTTTATAAGATGTTGCATAGATAGTACTTAGATCCAGAAAAACTGTCTAAAATATATAAAGGCCCTTCAGCTAAAAGCTGGAAGCATAATCAGATAGCAGGGAATTCTTTCATATATAGCAGACATTTGAGAAGGCAAAGAGATTTGAGGGAGGACATTTTGGAGGTAAAAATTCATTTGAAACCTCAGTTGTTTTAATTGGGACTGATGGATGTCCAGATAAGTAAGAACTTTGTAATAATTATATAATATATGACAACAGTGGTGAGAATATGCTCAGAAATTGAAAAATCTCATGATAGTATCTCAGGTTGATTGGATGATGAAGTTGTCGGATATAGCTGAGATGGACAAATTGATGACATTAATTAAAGAAGGGTTTTTGAGTGAGTTTAAGAAAAAATGGAAGAAGGTTATAATGTTTCTAAGAGATATTGGAGGATGACATACAACAGTAGGATTTTAATAATATGGCTAAAAATTTTATTGTTGACCATCAGATCGTCTATATCATAGCACAAAAGAGGATAAAGATAGATGTAGTTAAATTTTATATAATAATTTTATAGATTAGGGAAAAGGTTATTTAGTTGTACAGTTGGCCCTCCTCCTTTGTGGGTTTAACTTTCACGGATTTGATTATTTACAAGTTTCTCCAAAACCTACCTCCCCCAACCTTAGGCACTTTTCCCCCCAGGGGAACTTTCCCTCCCAGTGGCTCCAATCAGGCCATGCAGCCCTTTAAACCCCACCCCTGATCCTCCTCCTCCTCTAGCCTGGTCAGCTAAGGATGGCTCACACTCCTAACCCTAGTGAACGTATAGGGCTAACTGTAGTTGTTTTATTGGACTTCGAAGTAGTATATTAAGTAGTCATAAATAACCAGTCTCTGGGGAGTTGGAAGTCTTGTGTGTGCCCTTTATACCTGTTTGGTGTTTTTGTGTAGGTTTGTTATTTTGTGTCAATATTAGATATTAGGAATTTTGTGCATTTTTCTCCTTATATGTTGTTTTATGATTTCTAATTTTTTTTCAGTGAAAATATTTTTTAAAAAATTCACTCATGCTAGAGAAATTACAAAGAGCTAATATTCTTTTATTCTTATTATTCAGTTTGAAAGAAACTACAAGTGAGGCAGTGCCCTAGTATTAAAAAGTGTAGAAAAAGAACCAACAACCTTGTACTGAAAATTTTATGACATCTAGTGGCCATTATATGACATAATTTATTTCTAAATGACTGTTGGTCAAAGGTTAGAATAACTTGTACAAAATTCCAGTCTCTGAACCAATTTTTTGTCCCACAGCTCACTCACCCACCACATTTTTTCATAGCATCCTTTCTTGCTTGAGTCATTTGGCCATTCTAATGACTCTGTATTTGCGTGCCTAATATGGAGGCTTCCAGTTCATCGCTTAGAACCTATTGTGATATTGCTTTTATAGCACATGAGCCTGTACATTACATCTCTTTCCTGAGATGTTCAGATAACTTAAAACACATTGGATCAGTGAGATTACTCTAGGATAGTCCTTTTACCAGAGCTAGCCTTACCACAACTGCATTACTGTTATAGGAAGGGCTTGTTTTGTGGAATCTTGTCATATGATCTGAGGCTTCCACTGTTTTCCAAGCAGTTTACAAAGGAACTGTGTTGTAGCAATACTCATGCCATAAATGTTACATTAAAAGAGGGCTCTAGTGCATCTGCACCCGTGTGTGGATTCAGTTTTGTCCCATGACATCATAATAAAGGCTTTATTTTATTAAAGCTAAACAGCTACAGTAAAATTTCCTGTTTCTTATGTGGTATTAAGATTTTACATGTTTTAATAGAGAGAGAAAAACCTCTTCCAACTTGCTTCAGTGATTGAAGCATGAGGCAGATGATTAACTATACAGCCATCTTCACAGTACCTTCTGATGAATTTGCTCAGGAGGATATAAAATATAATGAGAATATTTTCTTCTTTCTGAAAATGCTGAGCCCAGTGTTATTCACTGCCATGTGTAAAAACTATAACTGTGTTCACAAACACTCTGAAGGTTGATGTTCTTCATAATTTCATGATGATTGCAAGTCAGTGAATGACTTTCTATTTCCTTTTGTTTCCAGATAAATCCAGGACAGATCTGGAGCAAGTACCTAAGGTATGATTGAAATACTTCATCAACACAATAAAGATATACTTTTTTTGTTTTGAGTTATTCTTTTATGTATGTGTAGATATATGTCATACTTATGTGAATGAATGAGTGAATGAATGAATGGCTAGATATATAGACAAATAGGCAAGATACTTGAATAGTTTATCTTATTATATGTATGACAGCTTATTTAAACTATTTATATAACTGCATTGTATAAGTTTCTCATTGTTATCACATTTTTTTCTTGAGCCATGATTGTTTACTTGTTAGATTTTCAGTATAAAAAAACCCATCTTTATTGTTTCCATGACAACACGTTTCTCAAATTTCGGTTTATTTAGGTCCTTTGTTGGCATAACCTTTATCTGTTTCACTAATACATAGACACAGTTCAGATGGTACAGTGTACTACAGCAAGCTTTCAGCCATATATAGTCCCTGCAAGAATTACATGGGTAATTTTATACCTTTTCTGCAGTTTCACCGTGCCCAAATTTGGGGAATTCTTAGTTGTTTAAGTTACTATTAATATGTAAACCAGATCTGAAGCCTAGGTTTGCTCCAAACTCTCAGTAGGCACTGTGTTTTATTTTAAAATCGAACAAGAGTTAGAAAATCAAGAACAAGTAATTATAAGTTTCCACATTTGGAAGGAGATGATTAGCAGTACAGAAATTGAAAACAAAATTGTTCTACTTCTGGTGCTCTTCTTCCTCACTAACACGTCTAACCAGTTTTGCCTTTAGCGTCAAATTTGATATCTTTAAATTTTAAACTTTCTCCTTTGTACACAAGAGGGAAGAGGAGTGGAATTAATCAGCTGATTTCAATGGTTCATGCTGATCTGACACTGATTTTACTCCCAGTGCTGCTCTGCAGGCTTTCCAAGGCTGACTTGAACATGTGCAATTTTTGGTATCCGTGAGGAGTCGTGGAACAAATCGCTCATGGATATGGTAGACCCACTGTGCTTCCCTGGATGCCCCTCACTTAAGTAGCTGTTTTTTCCCCCAGTATTGGTCTGAGCCTGTACCACAGTGATGTGCCTTTATGTTTGGTAGGTCATATTGTCAGGTGGTTACAGACGGTATGTTTTCAGCCGTTGACACCTATGTGCTGGTGTTTTATTTATATCCTTCATTTTCTCTTGCACTGGGCATAAAGGCAGTGTACAAAAATTTTGAAAATGATAGATAAAACTTTACATCATAACAAAAATTAAAATATGAATAGAATTAAAACCAATTTGAATGTATAACCATTAAAAAAAGGGGAAAAAACCCAGTGTAGCATATTATTAAAAGGCTTTCTGATCTGACATGACTTCCTTGGATTCAGAGGGGGGAAAAAACCCTAATAGACTTGAGTCATCTGTCTACTGATGGTACTGAACCCCAAAACTCTGGGTAATTTCTCCCAGCAGTTCATCTTTATGTTAAATAAAAAGGAGAATAGAACCAAGACCTGGAGGGCTCCACAGGCCAATGATCAAGATGTCAAACAGGAGTCCTCTAGTCTAACCTTCTATCTTTACCACTTCAGGAAGGAATAGAACCCTGTAAAACAGTGCCTTCATGTCCTGTCTCAGCCCAGTAGATCTATCTCAGACAGCCACCGCCAGATAAACAAAACCTGAGAACTGTGGGACAGAGCATCTTGTCAGGGGAATGAAATCCCAGTAGACCATTATAGCTCTTCTCCTCTGCTCCCTAGATCTTGCCTGCTGCCCAGAGCATCAGGTAAACCTGCTACCCATTGAGTAACACTGAATGAGACTAACTCCTCCAGCGTCGTCCAACCTGTTCTGTGTATACAGGCCAGATCGGCTTGTTCATCCAGGATGGCAGTTTTATGATTCACCAACCTTTCTAGAATTTGGGGGGGGGGCGTATGAGGGGATAGAGTAAATCTGATTATTGTCTAAAATAAGAAGTAAAATGCAGAGTGTGATGGAGATATGTCAGATCTCTGCATGTGTGAACTATGGATAACTATATATATCAGCAAAAATTAGTTTTCCTTGTGATTGATTGCAAAAGACTGGGCTTGAACAGGATAATGGGATTTTCAGATTTCAGAAATGCCATGTATTATTCTAGTTGTCATCTCTCAGAAAGGATATTGTAGACCTGGAAAAGGAACAGGAAAGGGCAACAAAAATGAGGGCACACCAAACCAGGATAGTAAAGTTTTGCCTGCTGGTGAGCCAGTCTAAATGAAAGCAAGCACTAATAGTGAACAGAAAGATCATTCCTCCCTAGGAATGTTTAAGGCTCCATGTTTGTTTCAGAGCAGACCCTGGGAATTTTTTCTTGTGACCTGTCTTGTGTGCTCAATTATTTTCCCTGATTTCTCTCTTTCTCTTTTAAAATTGTGCATGTTTAGATTGATCTTGGGGCTCCAGGATGAAAGCAAAGATAAACAAGAACTTTTTCACTGAATCGCTCATATCTGCAGAATGTCACCTAGCATCACTAAGAATTTTATAGGAACTCTTGACTTTTTTTAGAAAAGTTAATTGTAATTATTTCATAGTGACAGTTAAGTAATTTGCTTTTATTTTATTTAACATACACATCAAGCTTGCTTATAGTATATATTTCTTTATGTGTAATACATATTTTCTTCTTTGTGGTCTCTGTGGCTCGCACAAATGGGTCATTTGCACCAGCGCAGTGCTGCCTTCAGAATCTTCTAGCGCTCTAGGGCTAGCTTTTGGCGGGAACTCCACCCCTTCCCCTGAGGATATATAAGGCTGCCCGAGGGCCGCATCTTCAGTTCTTTTTTTTTCTACCGCATACTGCAGACCATAGGAGCCTTCTCCCATTACTGTTTCTTTCTCTGTTTTCTTGATCTCGGCCTGGATTCAACTTAATTTCTCTGAACTCAATTTATGGTATCGACATCCTTCTTTAAGGAGTGTCAAGCATGTGGTGCTAAGATCTCTGACTACAGCAGCCACTCCTTCTGCTTATCATACCTCAGTGAGGCTCATAATGTCTTAGCCTGTACTCACTGGCAAGCCTTTACACCGCAAGCCAGGAGGAATAGACGGCTTAGACTTTGGTCTCAACTCTTCTTTGAGAGAAGGCCCTCAAACCCAAACCCAGTGCACCATCAACTTTGTCGGCCACCCGCCGGTCCTAGCACTTCTTCAGTGAAGACCCTCTGGCATTATTCAGTGGAATCGGCTGTAAAATCAACTGAGTGTTTGAACTCCAGGGGATCTAGGCGCAGTTGACCTCCAAAGTCTAAAGACCATCCTTCAAGGCTGTCAAAAGAAGCTGGCAATGGTTCTTTCAGTGGCCGCTACTCCACGTCCTGGAGGCTTGCTGACTGCTGTGCCTATTATGCTCGGGCGATCATACCAGTTGGAGCTCACAAAGCAAAAAAGAGCTAAGACAACTCTGACTGAACGGCCTCTACCAGTACCCCCACTCTCCCTAGTGACCTTTTCTGATACCCCGTTACCTTTTCTGATGCCCCTGTTACCTATCAGAGACTGCCATCCAAACTGAATCTGATGACTATGAACAATGGCAGAATTTGCCACCCTTATGTTGACAGCCTCAAGCTGACTGTCTAGAATCTGCTCGACTAGACACCCCGCCTCCCTCCATCTGTTGGGTGGTCGAGGCAGCCCATAAACCATCAACGAAGGGATCGTCTGGGTACAAGTACTTGAAGTTCCTCAGTTTCCTTCAACATCAGGGCCTTGACATCAAGAACTTCGATACCGTCCACCTTTTGGAGTTCCTCTCGGTGTTGTCAGAGCATGGACTCTCTGTGTCATCGATACAATGTTACCTGTTGGCAGTCTTTTTGCAGCTACATGTGAGAGGTCGACCTTCCTGTTTCTCAGACTCATTGGTCCAGGCTTACCTGAAGGACTATAAGCATCTTCATCCCCCTGTGATGAACCCGACTCCAGGCTGGAATCTACCTCTAGTGCTTTCCCAGCTCTCAAAAAGGCCATTTGAGCCTCTAGCCACTACTGACTTGAGACGTCTTTCTTGGAAGACGGCTTTCTTGGTCACTATAACATTGGCCAGGAGGGCTAGTGAACTCTGTGCCTTGAGAGTGGATAAACCTTACCTTAGATTCCACTATGAAAAGGTTGTTCTTAGGCCTGATACTACCTTTCTGCCCAAGGTGGTGTCAGCCTTTCATCCAAATCAGGACATTACACTCCCTGCCTTTTTCCCTGATCCAGCCACAGACTTAGAGCGGAATTACATTCCCTAGATATCAGGAGGGTGCTGGCCTTTTATGTACAGCACACTGCAGAGTATTGGCGGTCTCAAAGACTTTTCTTGTGCTACTCTTCCAATAAAAAAGGACTCCCAGTTTCCCCTCAAAGTCTTTCCAAGTGGATGGCTTTGACAGTAAGACTCTGTTATGAACTTGCTGGAAAAGAGCCTCCTCCCCAGCTCAAGAATCATGCCACTAGGGCACTCTCAGCCTTAGCTGCCTTTCTCAAGGGTATACCCCTTCATGATGTCTGGAGGGCTGCCACTTGGTCCCAGGCAACTATGTTTATATCACATTTTAGAGTTGACCAAAGGACATCTGTTGGTTTTGACTAGTTTTGGAAAAGCTGTTCTTTTTTCTATGGTACAGTGACTGCATACATCTTGTCTTGCTCTTATTGCCTTTCTGAGCGTTTCCTGAATGTTCCTTCAGTATAGTGTTCTTGTTGTTTATATTGACCTAGCTTTCATTCCATATTAGTTTGTTTTTATTTTGCTGGGTTACCTCAGAGTATGTTCCCGGTATGGTTGGGCATGACATCCCTCCTCCTCCTCCAGCTTTCTAGTCTCCCATTTGTGTGTCACAGAGACTACGAAGGAGGAGGAGAGGTTGCTTACCTGTAACTGGAGTTCTTCAAGTGTTCATCTGTGAACTCACACAACCCCTCCCTATCTCCCCACTTTTATGTCCTGCTGTCCTTCATGTTCTATGGCTGCTGCGGCAGTCATGGAACTGAAGATGTGGCGCTTGGTTGGCCTTATATAGCCTCAGGGGAAGGGGTGGGGTTCTCTCCAAAAAGCTAGGCCTATTACTCTAGAAGATTCTGAAGGCAGCACTGCGCAGGCGCAGATGACCCATTTGTGTGAGTTCACAGATGACCACTCAAAGAACTCCAGTTACAGGTAAGCAACCTGTCCTTCTCTAATATAGTAAATGTGTTAAAAATCATTAATCGTGAGAAGGTGTGTGGCTGGCTGTCAGAGACAGAGGTTATAGAGAGAAAATGTTGATAAGAACCTGATGTATTTTCCCTAAATTGGAGCAAAGAGTTTTCCAAAGAGGAAGTCCTGATGTATGAGACAAGAAAATCGTTGGATCAGCCCATCTCAGATTTCTACCCCTCAGCAAAGGAATCAAAAACACTGATTGAAGAAGATGGCGATGATCGCTCTGATATCAAGACAGATGCCCAAAGAGAGTATGTAAAGGAGGAAGTAACAGATCTCAGTCAACAGTGGATCTGCCCTTCTCAAAGTTATTATGAAGCTCTGGGAAAATTTGGTAAATGATCTGTAGAAAGACTTTTGAGCCTGTGGATGCTAAGGTTGCTGTTTATATACAATACAATGTTTATTAATGCGTAGACCAAAGACCATTTGCATACAAAGTATTAAAAGCAATACAATACAATACAGAATATTAATATAAAGCATATTCATGATACAGGAGACACAGTGAACATGGCTTTTTAGCAAGGCTCCTTGCACAAGGAAAAGACCCCAAAGCTTGAAGAAGCGAATGATTTTCTTTTTAATAAGATTGAAGACCTTGAGAATAGAGGGCGGCATCTTAATGTTCATGTGAGCAGTTCCCTGGAAAGACTATGCAGGGCAATCTTCTGTCACTTATACTCACCTGAATAAACAGCATAAGACTGACATCGAACATGTCCACATGGCTTACTCTAAGTAAGCCCGTGAGATGTATCAGACTGCGTATTGCCCAGTATCTGAGAAAAGTACTAGCTTTGAGTAAGCTCTCCACCATCCTGGATCTGAAATATGAAGATCAAAGCGTTTTGTTTTTTCCGAGAGCTTGAGGCAAAGATGCTGAAGAAAAGGCAAACTTTTAAGCGTCTTACATTCATTCTCCAGAAGAAAGGTATCAAGTACAGATGGGAATTTCCTTTTAAACTGATTTTCATAAGAGATAGTGCTACATTGACTGCAACTACTAGATCACAGATGATAGAGATATATGTGATATTGGATATTCCCGTACCTAAGGATTTGGAGGAGGAGATATGAAGAGAAGATTCACAGATTAAGATGGATCATCAGGACCAGAATGAGAATTAGTACAGAAGAAGTAAAGCAAGAAAAATATTAATGCTTCACTGATTCACCAATTAATTTGCTGCATTAACTCTTCATTGCTCAATTGGCATATTGGACCTATCATTGTCCTATATAACATCAAAATATGACATGAAACTGCCATCTTGGTTATGCAAGTCCCTGCTTGTCATGGTAGAAGTGTCAGTCCTCCATTTTGAATTTACTACTTGCTTAGCTTAGTAAACTGTCTTTGTCTCCATTCAGGAAGGGTTCTGAAATATGCTTAGAAAGCTCTATAATGTAATCTGTAATAGCATGGGTGTAATGGTTCACTCCTAATTTATTGTCTAAATATATCTTGCATAAAGAGGCTCCAATTTGGCAGCACTTAATGTTATTCATATTGCCTTTCCCATAAGAGCAATCACAAGAAAATCTTTATTAGCTGAAATAGTACATTTAACTCATTCCCATAACTTGAATTAGAACACAGACTTTATATCAAATTACTTCAGAAAAAAGCAAAACTTTAGGAGCTAGATTTTAGAAAAATTCAAACCTCATTGCAATACATAATAAAACTCATGCTTATTGGCCAGATTAGTTAAGAAAAAAGCAACAAAGAAACAGCCTATTCATCACTACAGCCCAAGGTACCAGTAGCACTGCTTCAAAAGAAATAGTGCAAGAATTCTGAGATTTTCACTCGAAGCTGTATTTTTGAGAATTATAAAGTCAACATTAATTAATTACTCAACTCATAGAGCCTTAGAAACTTGGTGTACTTCATAGATCCTTTGAATGACCCTGTGAAAGGGGGAAAAGTTAAACTAGAGATACGAGAATTAAAATCAGGAAAGTCCCCTGGTCTTTCTGTAACTTTTGTTACAGGTGGGTTTTCTGTAACTGCTGTACAGTGATCTGGTCCCAGATATATGACTATTTAATGAGTTCATGAATTAAGACACTTCCCCCGATTATCTTGAAGACTTTGAGAATTGTCTCCATTCCTGTATCAGCGCTGGATAATGCATCAGTAATGTCTTTTAGACCCATAGTATTAATCCATCAGGATGCAAAAGTCTTAACATCTATCTTAACCAATAGGATTAATAACTTATTTCAGAATATATAGATCCAGCTTAGGTGGAGTTCATGTCTAGTGACAAATGGGTGGATCCTACTCATGATATCCTTAATATGATACACCACTCCACAATGTCATGCCCCCAATTGTGTTAATATCTCTCGACATGCTGAACGCATACAACAGATTGAGATGGCAGTATTTTTTTTTTGAGTCTTTAATGAGATGAATTTTCCACGTAAGTTTATTGCCCTTTTGGAGAAACTGTATAGAGGTTCTGAGGCTATCATAAATGTTATCAGAATGGACTCTCAAACTATTTGTTTGCAAAGAGATAAAAACAAGGCTGTCTGCTTTCACCTTTATTATTTACTGTCACGATTGAGACCTTAGCTACTTGTAAAAGAGAAAGCCCAAGAATCTAGAACTGGCAATTAATGAACACCAACAGACATTTTGGTATTTTGTAGAAATCCAGAAACCTCATTCCGAAGAGTCAAATCAATACTGCAAGTCTTTGACACTTATGCTGGGCTCAAAGTCAGCTATCAAAAATCTAAAATGTTATGTATTAAGTCTCCATTTGATCAACAGCATGAGTGATAAGGACCAACTGACTTTCAGCTCCATCCTTCAGGGTTTATGTAATGTGGGCATTATGATTAATAAAGATTTAACTCAGATTATACCCTGTAATTAGAATCAGCTTACTAAATGGATGAAATCTCAAACTATTTTATGGAAAACATTTATCTTTGAGCAGGATTGCTGACTTGAAAAATGTTTTTACTAACATGTCTCGTGTTTGTATTCCAAGTAGTGACCTTTTTCACCAAATTTAAATTATGGCAGAAAATAATAACTTTGTGTTTGATAACAAAATATTCGGGTTCACAAAGCACACTAGTTGCATCACATCCAAGGGTCTTGCTTTTCTGGATATTAAGGCTTACATTACATCTTATTGTTTAAGCCAATTTACTCAGATTATAAGATTGGATACACATGGTGAATGGTTACTTTAGAACTGAAGGGAAGACTTGTGTTGAATTGGACTTAATGTTTTCTAACATACTGTGCAAAACAACCAAAGAGATTAAAAACCCATTTCTTTATATATCCGCATTGATCTGGAAAAGATAGAAAAGAATTGTGGTGCCTAACCCTTCCCCCATATAGCCTTTCCTCACTCTTGTTGCTATTTTGTCCTCCTGATAAATTCAACCAATTTAAGGAATGAAAGGATAAAGATCTTCACAAGAGATGTCTTCAGAAAGGTAAACCTAAAAAATGGAAGATTTCTCTGTAGAATTGGCCTCCATCTCATCAAACTGGTTTCATTTCAATCAGGTGATAACTTTCATATCTAATCTGATACTAGGAGAAGCCCCACAACCATTTACCCTCTTGAACGTGCATGTATACATTCTAGGCAATATAAGCAGTAATCAACGCTGCCTTATAAATGGCTGCTGTGAGACATTTATGATAAGGGATTAAGTTATAGAAGCTGGAAAATGGAATTGGAGCTAGAAATACTAGAATCAGATTGGATGAATATTGGTCTTTTCTGTTAAATCGAAATTGGCTCTCACAAAAGAATGCATGCTTAAATTTATACATAAATTGTACCTTAACACCTGTAAAGCTGGCTAGAACCACTAAAAATGTGTGAGCTCAAGGGAACTTTTAGACATATATGAGGTAATACAAGGAATTTCTGAAATTGCAAGTGGAAAGTTAACATGTTTTCCAGGACTCTGACCTTTCTCAGTTTATCTATGAGAAAACAAGATGTTAAACAAAAATTGCATTCTTTATTGCAGCTGCTAAATCTGAAATTGCTAAGGGATGGAAGACGGGAGATTTCTATATGAGCAGTTGGTGAAAAAGCATATGGGGTAATTGGTTAATGGAGAAGTTTTCTAATGAAAAGCTTCCATAGGACAAAGCAGACAAGATACTTTTCTTGAGAAATGATTTCCCTTTATTGAATATGTAAATGAGAACTTGTCACAACAGAGAACTCCTTTGCATCATATTGACTTCCAGAAGAACATCTTATAGGTCCCAGAACTGAACTGTGCCAACACTGAATCCTCTGTTTCTTGTTATTCTTTCAACACTAGAATAGCTGAACTGTTGCTTATTTGAAACACTAGATTAGTTTTGTTTTCTAAGCTGATTATATCCATGGTTTGTTACTTTAATAATGATTTGGATTGTTAATAATTATGGTTGTTTGAATAAAGTTTTTAAAAATTAATAATTACTTGAGCAATATTTAATATATAATTTCAGCGAACTTTTTTTATTTGTCACATGCCCAATCTTAAATCTAAAGCAGTGGTTCTCAACCTAGGGGCCAGGGTCCCTGGGGGTCCACAGAGCCCTCACAGGGGGTCCATGAAACACTGTTGCTGGACACCAACAGCAGCTGCAGCAACAGGTATGCGGCAGCAGGGGTGTGTGACTGTTGAAACTGATCCTTATTTGCAAATGAGGGAGCAGTTTGGGTGCGTGCATGCACCTGCCGCTGTGTACCTCAGTGCCCACACCCCCTGCTGCTGCTGTGAAGGGGACATGGCACCAAATGTGTGCTCACACCCAAACTATGTCCCTTGTTTGCAAATGAGGAAACATTTTGGGTACACATACATGCCTGCTGCCATATCTCTCTGCACCCACAGACCCTGTTGCCATGTCCCTGATAAAAGAGACATAGCAGGCATGTGTGTATGCCCAAACTGCTTCCTCACTTGCAAACAGAGGAGCAGTTTCAACACTTGCACACACACACCTGCTGGCACTTCCCTATCTAAAGGGAAATGGCAGCAGTCATGTGTGCGTGTACATACTATAACTCTGGAGACCAGGGTTTGAATCCCCACTTGGCCATGTATGACCCACTGGGTTTCTCTCAGTCTCAGAGAAGGGCAAAGGCACCAACAGGAACAGCAACAAATCCTGTCAAGACCTCTTCCTATGATAAGTTCACCTTAGAGTCACCATAAGTCTATTTCAAAGGGAAGACATATGATAACTAGAAAGAACTGCTCCCCTGTCAGTGGCACTTTATTGTTGCGTGCCTTCAAGTCACTTCTGACTTACAGCAACCCTTAAGTGACTCTGCCACAGTTTTTTTTCCTTTCTGGCAAGATTTGTTGAGAGGGGGCTTGCCTTTGTCTTCCTGTGAGGCTGAAAGAATGTGACTTGCCCAAGGTCACCCGGTGTCTTAGCAGAGATTGAATCCTAGTCTCTAGAAGCCTGTAATAAATAAATAAATAAACATTGGAATACTTAACTCTATCTTGCCTTAAATCTTGAGGGTCCCCAGCAACATATTGTATTTGCAGGGAATCCCCAGTAAAGAAGAGGTTAAGAAGCACTGATCTAAAGGATTAAACAACACACTTAAATGAAACATTTTAGCAGTATTTTAGTCTACTTCATTGCGTATATAGAGCTAGTACTGATCTTCGTAACATAACAAAATTGAAATATGCACAAAGGTATGAACTCATTCAGAACCTGAGAGTTAAATGTAGTTGTACATGAGTGTACATGGGTGGAATTTATAGGTATGAATTGCCAAGTTTCAATTTATTCAGTGATCATCAGTTCTAGTTGGATCTGACAGTTATATTTAGCTTTAAATTATATATTCCACCAGTTGCTCATAGGCCAGGGATGGGTAAAATGTGTCCACCTAGCTGCTTTATGGTCTTCAAGCCCTCCAGGGGTCCAGGTCATTTTATTTTGCCCCCCTCCCACCAAAGCTTCCATGAGGGGCAACTCTACTTTTAAATAAATTTCCTGCACTCTCTTAACATTAAAAAGAAAAAAACAAACTTGTTTGAGGGTTGTGGTTTTTGTTGTTGTTTGCCATTGTTTGGCTCTCTGTGTGGCCCCTAAAGCTTCTCAGGGTGGAAGATTCACCTTCAGACCAGCTGCAGTTGCCCTTTCTGTTGTAGGTAGATTAGGTGGTTCTGCACTATTCAGCTAAACAGAGGGATATTAGTGATGAGTGGTAGTGAGATGTGATGCATTTATTTTTTCCAGATTTTTATGAAACCAGATTTTGCCTTGGAAGACCCTGTAACATTTAATGCAGTATTACCCTGGTCTCATTTTAATACTGCTGGAGGAAAAGGAAATCGTGATGCAGCTTCCTCAAAGTTGCTTCAGGAAAAGGTAAGTGGAGTGCAGTGGAAATTGCTTTATTAAGGCACACTGAAAAATAAATCGAGTAAGATCTAAATGTTGTCTTTAGTGGTCCCTATTGTCCTTCGTTTAGGGCTAGGGTTAGGGGCACAGGACCCCCGTGAAAGTGGAAAACTCGTGAATAACTCTAGGCCCTCTCAAACCATGTTTAACACACACACATACATACACACACACACATAAAGTATGATCACCATATTCAACCCACCATGGATTCCTTTGAGACATCTGGGTTCCTTCTCAAGGAAGAAGTGGGTGGCTGGTGGGGCTTCCTGCCACCTCCTCTGCTGCCCCACACCATTTTTAATAGGGACTTACAAGCCTCGTTAGTTTCTCAGTCTCACGAGGCTTGCAATCCTTATTAAAAATGGCCTAGGGAGGCGGCAGAGGTAAGAGCAAATAATACATAAATAATCAAATCTGCAAAATTGAAACCCGCGAATGTGGAGGGCTCATTGTACACACTGCTGTCCTTCTGTTCACAGAAAGCACTGTACTCCGACATTGGCTTCTGTGAACATAAGAGGAAAGGAGACAAAGGTTTTAAATTTTTCCACCTTTCTTCAGTTGCATACGCTATAAAAATATCTGCTCCAGAGGGCTGAAGAGCCTTTTTGAATAATTCAGGAAGTAACACAGAAAGTTACAGAAGAAATCACTCCTTTCATCCTTGTAAAACCACTTTCTTCCCCTTTGTATTCATAGAAGTTGAATCAAAGAGCCTTCCATGAACAGAAGGCCAGCATCGGATGCAAACCACTGTTCTGGGGATACAAGTTGTTGGGTTGATTTGTCAATTTGAAGTTAACTGCATTCTTTGTCAAAAATAACTTATTAGAGGAAATAATATGAAACATACAGATTTACCTGACATGCAATTCTGTAGAAAAAAGTCTCAATTGTCTTCAGCAGGATGTTTACCATCAAGGATGAGCCAGCTTTGGATTTGCAAGCCATCCCACTTAGGCCAGATGCAGAGTGTCTTAATTTTATGTACAGTATTAAAGTATTTTCTCCAAGTAAGTCAAGGTAATTGTGGCAGGGCCTGCTTTTTCTCCTCACAGACTGGTATGGCTGCTTTCTCAGTCTTCTAGAGCACCCTGTAACTTCACTTAGCTCTACCTTCCCCTTTAAAACACCAGCTTTATGTGAAAAGGGTAAAGCCTTTCGACTCTTATTTAGAACCCTTTTATAGTTCTAAGGTAGAGTGGTGCTGTTTAAGTATAACTACTGTATACCATTCAGCTAAGTCATTGTTTATAAAAATATACTATAATCTTTATTAAAATAACAACCAGAATAAAGTATTGGTTTTCATATGTACGTCCAAGCTCAAACAGATCTTCAGAATTTGCTTAGACAGTTTCCTTATATCTTTACGTCAGCATAAAGGCACAGGTCTCTCACAGACAGCCCTTCGGCTACCCTTTTGCCAAAGGCTCAATTCCCAAATCTAGGTCACTCTTTCTGACTGGATTCAAAGGTGGGTTGATTTTTCTTCTGCCTCTCTCTCTAGGCTTCTCTGAAAAAAACAAACCCTCCCACTCAACCCTCCCTTGGTTGACTGAGAAACTTTTGTCCAAGTTCTCTCTGGCTGAAGGACTTACTCTTAGACAATCAGTGTGCCTTTTATATATTAACTCTCTTAGGCCACCAACCCCTCCTTCACACTAATGGGCTGGGTTTCTCTCTTGAGTGGCTATGCTGGTTGCCTGGCAACTTGTTGCTGGGACCTCTCTGCCACGCAGGATAGCCACTCCCCTAGACTCTGTTACAGTAGCATATGTGGTTCTCTCCCATTTTGTCATCACAACAATCTTTTGAGATAAAGTCAGAGAGATGACAACTGTTTCATGGTCACTACCTTTCTGTGGTTGGTGGAATTGCATGCTCTTGTGAAGCCAGAGGCTGTGCTGATGGCAGCAGTACTGCCGGTAGGGTCTCCCAAATCAGACACACTTTTGCTGAGGAACCAGACTAGATGTGCCACACAGCTACTGGACAGCAGCTGTTGGAGCAGTGACACTGGTGGAGGTTCTCTCAGAGATAACGATTGTGACACCATAGCTAACGCTTCTTAGGACTGTGTAGAGGGAGGCATGCGAAACCTCCTTTTGAAGGTCATTTACCAGGAAAATCCTATGATGAGATAATCCAAGATGAAATGAGATAGTTCCAGAAGATGAGACTCCCGGGTTGAGACTCAACAAACAACTGGGGTAGAGCAGAGGAGAATTATGAGTAGTGCTATGGCAAATAGCACAAGCTGAAAGGATGTTCAGCTATTCACATGCTCAGAGACTGAAGGAAAGTCTAAAGTTACACAGAACATATTATAGGAACATGGAATGTGATAAGCCTGAAGATAAGCAGAAAGGTAGGCATAGTAAAACAAGAAATGGAACATGTAGACATTGCAATATGTTGGGTGAGTACGCTAAAGTGGACAAGAATGAGACCTGAGTCAGATAATTACGCAGTGTTTTCCTCAGGAAATGAGGAAAGAACTCAGGAGATGAAAATCCAAGAACTGTGGTGGCCTTTATAGTGAAGAGAGATATAGCAAAAGTAGTCAAAGGATACAGTGCAAAAGCTGACCAAATCGTGTCAATAAGACTTTAAGGAAAACCCCTGAATATAATTGTTATCCAAGTTTATGCTCCAACTATAGAGGGAGAAGAACAAGAAATTGAAAGATTCTATGCAGGGGTCCAGGAGAAAATTGATCACACACCAATAGAGGATTTCTTGTTAATCATAGGCAATTGGAATGAAAAAATAGGAAACAGCAGAATGAAAGTTGTAGGAAAATTTGGCCTGCAATCAAGAAATGAAGCAGAAGACTGACTGAATGAGTTTTGTGAGATGACAAAACTCATCACAAACATGTTCTTCAAGTGTATACATGGGCATCACCCAGTGACCAATACAGAAATCAGATTATGTAATTGGAAGCAGAAGATGGAAAAGCTCTGTTTTTTCAGCAAACACAAGGCCAGGAGCAGATTGTAGCACAGACCATGAACTACTAATAACAAAAATTAGAATAAAGCTAAAGAACACTAAACCAACCATCATGTGGAAATACAAGCTAAGCAACATCCCCATGGAATGTAAAGATAATGTGAAAAATAGATTTACAGTAATAAGCATAATTGACCAGGAGCTAGAACAACTCTGAGCTGAAGCCAAGGACATTATAAAGAAGGAATGCAAAAATACACTATCTGTAGCTAAAAAGAAAGAGAAGCCTTAATGAATGACAGATGAAACTTCTTGAGCAATTAAGGACAGACAAGAACCAAAAGTGACAGAAATAGAGTCAAATCCCTAAATGCAACTGTTCAAAGAGTCGTGCATGGGACAAGGAGAATTACTATTTTAATTAATGCAGAGAAATAAAAAGTGACAACAACAGCAAAAAAAAAAAGGAAAAAGAAAAGACCTCTTCTACAAGATCCTGTGGGAAAATGAGACTGAAACTGTCAGGATCCAATCTTCATTTAGCAAAGTCACACAGAGAAGTGGTAGAAGTTTTATCTAACGACTTGTGGCTTCAAACTGGTACTTGGAATAAACACAGACGCGGGTAGCTTTGAATAAAAGACTAAATACTTTACTAATGACTCTTCATTTACATCTGTATTGAGAGAGCCTGCTACCTGTCTAATCTAGTGAATAGGAGATTCTTCAGTTTAACTCACCATCCTCCTTGATGGGACTCAAACTCTGAGCATGCGAAGAGTTCAGGGAAAGCAGCCATTGAGAACAAAGGGGGGGTCTTAACTTTTATAAGACCGATGACCCAAGCAACTGTACTGGGTCACATGATCTGAGCACCAAAGGTATTTATGACAGAGAAAGGCAAATGGAGAAGATCTGGCATGCAACAGAAAGGGAGGCCCTATCTGGCTATTGCCCATCTGTTCTAACAACAAGATGGAGGGGGAGAGAGAATGCTAAGATTTCCAACAGATCCAGGAAATCAAAAGGGACATTTAAATGAAGAGTGGGGATGCTCTGCAGCCAGTGGGGGAACACGTTACATAACCAAATAGAAATAAAAAGATGTTGGAAAGAATACATGGAGGAACTGTATAAAAAAGACTGACAGGTTCAAGGAAGAACCATATGAAGACAAACCTCTGATTTTAGAAAGTGAAGTGAAAGCTGCACTCAGAGGACTTGGGAGAAATAAATCACCAGGAACTGATGGCATACCAGTAGAACTGCTCCAGTCTACAGAGGCAGAATCTATTCTAGCTAAAATTTGTTAACAAATATGGAAAACAAAAGGAATGGCCCACAGATTGGAAGTGCTCGATATATGTTCCAGTTTCCAAGGGGACATCAGGGATTGGAGTGAGCATAGGACCATTTCATTAATTTCCCAAGCAAGCAAAGTCATGCTCAAAATTCTAAAAAAAATCTACCATATAGGGAGCACAAAATGCAAGATATCCAAGCTGGGTTCATGGAAGTAAGAGACATTAGAGATCATGCTGCAAGCATACATTGGATAATGAAGCACACCAAAGAATTTCAGCCTCCGCTTTATAGATTATAGCAAAGCCTTTGATTATGGATCACGAAAAGCTGTGGATCACTCTTAATGAAATGGGTGTGCTGCAGCATTTGATCGTCCTTATGCATAACCTGTATGTGGGACAAGAGGCTACTGTTAGGACAGAACATGGAGAAACAAAATGGTTTCCAGTTGGCAAGGAGGTCAGGCAAGGCTGCATTATATCATCCTGTCTGTTTAACTTGTATACTGAATATACCATATGTAAAGCAAGATTAGACTTGGGGGAAAGAGGCGTGAAAATTGGCAGAAGGAACATCAGCAGTGTAAGACATTCAAATGCTACCATGCTACTAGCAAAAAACAGCAAAGACTTAGAACAATAACTGAAAAAATCAAGACAGAGAGTGCAAAGGCAGATTTACAAGTGGACGTTAAGAAACAAATATCATGACCACAGAGAATTTATATAACCATTCAACTTTTTTTTTGAGAAGATGATTTTGTCTTTTTTTGTAAAAGCTGCTCAATAAAACACTGAAATGGATTCACATGCTGAACAGATGGAAAAATATGTTTAAAATAAGTGGGGAAAAACAAATAAATTAAAACTTGTTTGAAACAAGCTACTGCAGCAAAGCTCCATAATTGAGTTGGAACAGGTATCTGTGTCATTAGAGAAGAAAGGTTGGCAGAAGCAGTGCTTTATTCATCAGCTCAAACCTCCACATTAAACTGGTAAACAGTAGTAACAGGAGAATCTGCAGGGGGAAGGAATATAGCGGTGCTGGTTTTTATATCAGGTACCATAACTTTTGTATTGTTTCAATTTTGAATTGCACAAATGTTCTTTTGGAGCTGCACATTTTGCATCTGTTAACATAGAGGGGTTTTGTTTGTTTGTTTTTGTTTTTAAGAAAACGAGGCCTGATAAGGTCAGGATAGAGGAATACCATTTAGGCTGTATCAGATGATGTGGTAGTTTCAGGTTGCAGCTGGGACACCTAGAACTACTCCAATGGCTAAAGAAAAATTACTGGTCCTTATTTTTTTAAATATAAATTGAGATATTACTTGGATGTGCATTCTTAAGTGAAACAAATGGGTTCTTTGGTGGATAGAAAACACAGGTAGAAAGCAACAGTTTTATGTTGACAAAGCCAGAGATCACTGAATTTTGAAAAACAACAAAAGAATCCAAATTGGTTAGCAGTGTCTTTATTACTCAAATAATTGAGAAAGCTAACTTCTGTGGAACAACCTGGCGCACCTACCTCCACGGTCTGCACTAGGGAGAGGCCTACCCGGAACTCAAGAAGGAGAGAGAAATCAAAACTTGTGGTTGTGTTCAAGCTATTCATGCATGCACGCACTTGTACACATGTATGTGGACATGTACACATACACTCATCATTATCTGCCTGAGGACTGAGGTTTGCTGGAGAGGCTCCTCACTCTGTCCCATCAGTGGGGGTGTAATACTGTGGGGAATAAGGGGGAAGGCATTCTCTGCTATGGCACCTCAGCTGAGGAAAGCCCTCCCCGACTAGCATGGATGCTTGCCTCATTCCGGCACCAGGTAGAAACATGGCTTTTTATTAAAGCATTTGAGAGATAGTTAATTTCATCCAAATGTGTACATTTGCATCATTTTGTATAGTCTTAAAGTGTTTGGATTTAACTTAATGAATTTAAACAATTTTGTTCTACCGTATTTTCCAGCGTATAAGACGACTGGGCGTATAAGACGACCCCCAACTTTTCCAGTTAAAATATAGAGTTTGGGATATACTCGCCGTATAAGACTACCCCTCTTCCAACGCACACCAAATAAAAATTAAAAAAACATCAGATTTGATTTCAATTCAATTTTAATTCTATTTAAAATATATGTATATATATATATTATTGCGCATCTGTCATTAGGAATAATGCAATCCATGCTAAAAGGCGGAGAGGCAAGCAATATTCCTGGAGCATTGCAAGGCACTCCCCTTTCCCAGACTCCTTGCAAAGTGAGTTTCATTGCAAGGGGCTCATGGTTACTGGGGTCCCCGCCTGCCAGTGTGATTTAATGCAAAACGTGTCGCAAAAAAGAAAACCCAAATCTGGTTTGGAGGTCTCTCTTTTCTCCCTTTCTCCTCCGCCCCCCCACTCCCCCCACTGGAAAAGCGAGCGAATGGGTGCTCCCAGCGAGTCAGACATGGCAACGGCGGTGGTGGCAGATGCTGATGCTGTGTGGAGGCAGCAAGAGGCAGGCGGGTAGCTGGAAAGAGCTGGAGCCCGGCGAAGGAGGAAGCGGCGGAGGAGCCGGAAAGGCCGCCCGGCTCCCGTTCTCAGGGGATTCGCCGCTGAGAGCCCCTCC
Source organism: Iguana delicatissima (assembly GCA_948472985.1). Classification (NCBI taxonomy): domain Eukaryota; kingdom Metazoa; phylum Chordata; class Lepidosauria; order Squamata; family Iguanidae; genus Iguana; species Iguana delicatissima. Next base: position 61,702 of record CAOKZL010003623.1, read on the forward strand.
TCTCCTCCTCCCTCGCCACCGCCGCTCCGGGAGGAGCCAGCAGCCGAATGCCGGGCTCGCATCCTTGCGAAAGGGGCGGCCTTGCCAGCCCCGGGCGCTCCCTGCCAGCCCCGCTGGACTTTTGAGCAAACTTGAGCCGCTTGCTCGCTCCCTCCCTCTCTCCCTCCCCCCTTTTAATACCCCTCCTCCTCCTCCTTCTTTCCTGGGAGGATGTTCTCTAGGCAGTGCTGGGAGGCGGCAGCAGTGGCGGCGCCCTAGCCAAGCGAGCAAGCAAAGTTTTGGCGAGGCGGGCGCAGCGCGGCGCTCCTTTCCCTCGCTCCCCCGGGCCCTCCATCCTCCTCTGCCAGCGAGGGAGGGAGGGAGGGAGCAAGTGGCGCCCCCCTGACCGCTCACCCTCCTTGGCTCTCGCCCGCTTTCCCCTCGTTGGCCTCCTCCGCCTCCACTGGGGCTGGGAAGGAAACAAAATGTTTGCCCGAGCCGCCGCAGCTGCTTCCACCAAGGGAAGCAGAGGAGGAGAGGGAAGGGGGCAGCACCCTGCGCCTGGCTCTTTGGGGCTGGGGGGCCTGGGGGGCGGGTGCGCAGAGGGGAGGAGGACGGGGAGGCCGGTGCCGGCCCTCGCCCTCCACATGCCCCGCTGGCCCGGAGGGAAGCCCTCCTTCCCCCTCTCTGCCAACTTGGCCAGACTCTTCCCCACCTCTGCCCTCCCTCCCTCGCACGTGCACGGTGGCAGCGGTGCTGGTGTATCTGTATCACGCCCCCAGCTTCCGCAGCGCTCCCTGGCCTGGGAGCTGGGGGCGGAAGCAGGGAGGCAGCGCGACCGGCGCTTGAGCAACAAGCCTCTCCCGAAACGCCGCCGCTTCCCCCCACTTCAGCGCTCCCTGGCCTGGGAGCTGTAGGCGGAGGTGGGGGCGGAAGCGGGGAGGGAGCACGACTGGCACTCATGCGAGAGGGAAGAGCGGCTAGCACAACAAGCCTCTCCCAAAACGCCGCCGCTTCCCCCCACCTCAGCGCTCCCTGGCCTGGGAGCTGTAGGCAGAGGTGGGGGCAGAAGCGGGGAGGCAGCACGACCGGCGCTCGTGCAAGGGGGAAGAGCGGCTAGTGCAACAAGCCTCTCCCGAAACGCCGCCGCTTCCCCCCTGGTGTCTCCAGGTAAGTGCGCAGCACCACCCTTGGTGCTTTCATACAACCATGGCCATTTTTGAGCTCCCCCACCGTATACGGCGACCGCAAAGACGACACCCAGCGTATAAGACGACCCCCGACTTTTGAGAAGATTTTCTTGGGTTAAAAAGTCGTCTTATACGCTGGAAAATACGGTAATTTGTCAAATTAACATGCTTTTAGTCTGTTTATTTTTTACTGTTTTCAACTGTTTAAATTGATTTTATTATACAGCACCCTAAGATCTCTTGATGTCAGGCAGGTTGTAAGTATTGTAATAAATAAGCACTATTGTGTAAGAAACAGCACAATTGCTGTAGTTAACCTTCATAGTTCCTCTCTCCATAAGAAATACCGTTAAAGTGGATAGCAACAGATCACTTTCCCCCTCTCCCACTGGACTCCTGTAATCAGTCTGTTGTCAAAGGTCCCAGCTCCTACAAAATTGATATAATAATGATGGGCTTTGTTGTTATCAATGATGGTACATTTTTTAAAAAAAAAGAAGTATAAACTTAGGAGAGAAATCCAGTGTTTTCATGTAAGGCCTGAGCTAAAAAGATTATGGACACCTATATTTAGGTAGACATGTTATTACACTAAAATTTTGAATTTCTTTGTGGGGTTTTCTCTTTTTGTATGTTTTATTTTGGTGGCATAGCATTCACTTCCTATCATAGAAAAGATGAAAAGACTTTGAAATGAATCAGGAATTCTTACTTTTAACAATGCGTGTGCTACTTATTACTGTAATTCAGTTGGCTAAATACACTGAAAGGTAGGAGCAGCCTAGTGGAATACATACATATATAAATATGTACATAAATAAATGGGCAGAATATGGGTTGCATTTTTGCATTTTTTGCATTGTCTTCTGCAAGGATGGGATACCTGTTTTTTAAATATGAATGTTGGGAATCTGAGGATTAAGGTTCATTAAGAGGGAAATATTTGTCCCATTCCTTATATCCTTTGCTGCAGGGGCTCCTAGCCCTGAAAATGGAGGAAAAATGGAGGAAAATTGCATTATACAAGAAAACCAAAAGGCCTATCTGTGCACGGAGTAGTTGTGCCATATTACTGTTGTCAAATGAAAATAATAATATTTTATTTTAATAATAAATAATAAATAATAAAATGAAAAATGAAAATACAAATGAAAATAAGATCCAGTCAAAAGAATAAAAGTATATCCTCATTATCCAAATGATAATGGATTAACAAAAGCAAGATTAACAGTCTATAATAATATTTTATAGGAAACAATCTGCAGCACACTGGATAATCTCCAAGTCTGCGTCTAACCTGAATCTAATAGAGTTAATTCTTCAGTTTGAATTCCAACTTGGCAAGTTCATGCTGGAGTCTTGTTTTGAATTTGTTGTTGTTTATGCTACTTAGAAATGACAATTTTTAAGCCTGGAGTGAATGTCCAGGATGAATGAAATGCTCATTTAGCTGTGTCTTGAAAAACAGTTATTGTTCATAGCAAGACACAGTATTTCTTTTTTTAAAAAAAATGTTAATTAATTAGCAATAAAAGCATGTAGCAATAGCATGTGCATTTCTATACCACTTATCAGCTAAGTGCTGTCTAAGCGGTTTACATTGTGTTTAGCTAATTGCCCCAACAAACTGAGTACTCATTTTACCAGCCTGTGGAAAGATGGAAGGCTGAGTCAGCCTGGAGCCTGGCAGGATCAAACTCACAACCTTGTGACTGCAGTACTAGTGCTGAACCACTGCACCACCAGGGCTCCCTAATTATGGTTTGTATTTTGGTGGGTTGTAATTTGTAAAGGCATTACGCCGTGTATGAAATGTCTAACGTTGTGGCTGATTTTGGTGGATAAGATCAAATAATCAATTTCTCTTTCTTTTCTCCAGCTAAGCCACTATCTCGATATTGTGGAAGTAAATATTGCTCATCAAATCTCTCTCCGCTCAGAAGCATTTTTTCATGCAATGACCTCCCAGCATGAACTGCAAGACTACCTCAGGAAAACTTCCCAAGCTGTAAAAATGCTTCGAGATAAAATAGGCCAAATTGATAAAGTAATGTGTAAAGGCTCTCTTAAAGTTTTAAGACTATCATTGACTAGAAGTAATTGCATAAAAGCATATAATAAGCTGAAGTTGATGGCAACAGTGCACCAAACACAACCTACTGTACAGTTACTGTTATCTACATCTGAATTTGTTGGAGCATTGGACTTAATTGCAACAACCCAGGAGGTATTGCAGCAGGAGCTCCAGGGTATTCACAGTTTCCGGTAGGTGTCATTTGCTATTTGATTAGAAAATCATAATTCTGTCAAAGGTTATGATGATACAGTCTGTTCTTACAGAATATTATATCCATTTTATTATAAATTATTTTTAATTAAAAAAATCCTTCAGTCTCTATATAGGGTAAATTCAAGTGTACAGTTGTACAGAATATGAGTGCATAGTTTCAAGCTTCAAGGCATTCAGAAGAGTGGAAGTATTAAAGAAAGGTAGCAGTTATTTAGTTAGGTTATATGTAAAAAGAAAAGTGATATTTAAGTGGTAGGTAAATATTAGGAGAAAACATAAGATTTAAAAGCCTGACAGCAGGGAGCTGTCAAATTAACAATTTGTAAGCTGCTCTGAGAGCTCTTTCGGCTGAAGAGTTGGGTATAAATACTCTAACTGAAGAAATACAGTAGGACCCCTGTATCCACGGGGGCATTGGTTATGGGGCCTCCTTATGGATACTGAAATCTGTGGATAGGAGCAAATGCCCTGTCCCCTGCCTGCCCCAGGCTGATTGAGGCGGTGCAGAACTGCCACAGGAGCCGCTGCAGCAGGATCGCACTCCTCACTCCTTTACTGCTCGCTGCCTCAACGATCGGGCACCAGGCGGGGTGCAGGAGGTGGCAAGGAGCGTGATGCTGCTGGGAGCCAGCCGTGGATAACTAAATCAGTGGATAATGAATCCACGGATACAGAGGTCCTGCTGTAAATTTTTAATGAAAATGTAAGATGAACCTTTCAAGTGTCAGTGATTATGTAGATGCTATAGACAAGGTCATCAGATACTTCTAGAGGACGGATTCTATTGAATCAAACTTCTTGTTCAGTGAGCAATAGCACAGATGTTTGATAATTCTTTCCTCACTTGAGGAGATATCCAAGACCTTCATGTATTAGCAAAATAGCAGAAGTGTATATAAACAGCAGTGGAACAAGGTATTAAGTAAATGAGACCCAGCACGGTGTAGTGGTTGAGTGTTGGATTATGATCTTGGAGACCAGGGTTTTATTCCCTGAAGAGCCATGAAAACTCAGTGACTGAACTTGGGTGTATCACACTCAGCCCCAGAGAACCCAGTGATAAGATTTCCTTAGGGTCACCATGAATCAGAAAGGATTTGAAGGCACACAGCAACAAATTGAGGAAATAACTGGCTCTCTATAAAGTCGGAGGATGCTTCAGTGGATAAAAATTTGGCCCAGTAATCTCACAAAAGCAGGGCATGAAAGCAACAGCTATTTATCTTCTGGTGATTCCTCTTAGCAAGTAATACTCATAGTGAGAATGACGTTTAACAAAATGTTTCATTTGACCGTGGTGATTATAGTGTATAACAGTGTCCCTGGCACAAATTGTCATCAGTGGTAGGCTGCAAGAGGCATCACTATTCATAATAAACCCCAAGAGCCGTGATGTACCATTTCTAGAAATTTCTAAAACATTCCTTGTGGGAACTGCACCGCTTGATTTTCTCCATTGCAAACACCGTTTATTTACTCCTAACCTTTAGTTCCATTTATGTCTACCTCTTATCTATGAGGATAGAGAAACAGAGAATTTTAATAGTGACAGTTCAAAAAAAGTATGAAAATGTAAGGTAATTGACTTCAGACATGAGGCTGCCTTGCAAATTTAGTTATAAAATTCTTGCTTCTCTTGTGTCTAAGTCAAGACATCCTTTAAATTCTTTTCACTCTACTTAGAAGAATTATTCTTTGAAATTCAAATAAGTTTCTCTGCTGAAAAAAGTTAAGTACAGAAAGTAGTATTTTCAGATAAATTGTTCTTTCTTAATTTCTTAAATTCCATTAGTGCCATAGCGGAATTTGTTTTTCTTCAAAGGAGATGTAGTTCATACATATTATATACTCAATGCGTGCTGAGCTAACATGACTTTCATACTGCTCATCTGAATTCCTGAATTTTAATCTGTTTTATTTATTTTTTTCTTGAACAGACATCTTGGATCACAGCTTTGTGAATTAGAAAAACTTATAGATAAAATGATGATTGCAGAGTTTTCTACCTATGCCTACAATGACTTAAATAGACCTCTGGAGGAAGACTCTCAAATTCTAGAAGAGGTACAGTGTTCATTATTAATAGGTTATTTAAACAATTGCCTTCTTAGGGCAAAACCAGGAATGCTATCTATAAATGCCAAAGCCATTCAGTTTTTGAGAATGAAACTAGTTTGCGCTAATGGAACTTGAATCCTGATGATGATTTATAAATATTAATTTCGTCTCTATACTTGCATATTTTAGCATTTTTCATTTTTAATTACTTCTCAAGAATAAGATACATGCAGTTTGCCAACCCTTTTATCTATGTGAGCCCATATCATTAACAACTGAACACCAGGTACATTGTACTGAAAGGAAGGCACGGTCCTGAGTTTGTGAAATACAAGCAGGACTCTTGGTAACATGATTTCCTGGAGTTCTCTCATTCATAGGGTTACCATAAGTTGATTTAATGGCACATAACGACAGCAAATACTGTGCTAAATGGTAAGGAACACTTGGGAGAGAACCTGACCCCAGGCTACCATTTCCAGCTCTGTTTGTTTGTATGTGTGTGTGTACACACACACACATACATACACGCACGCAAGTACACACATATACACACTCAAACATGGAGTGCATACATAGAGTAAAAGATGCTGTTATGGGCTCTCCATGATGGTTTTAAATTATAGAATCATAGAAATGTAGAGTTGGAAGAGACCACACGGGCCATCCAGTCCAACCCCCTGCCATGCAGGAACACCCTCAAAGCACTCCCGACAGATGGCCATCCAGCCTCTGCTTAAAAACCTCCAAAGAAGGAGATTCCACCACACTCCGAGGCAGCATATTCCACGGCTGGACAGCCCTGACTGTCAGGAAGTTCTTCCTGAGGTTCAGGTGGAATCTCCTTTCCTGCAGCTTGAATCCATTGCTCCTAGTCCTGGTCTCTGGAGCAGCAGAAAACAAGCCCTCTCCCTCCTCTCTATGGCATCCGTTCAGATATTTAAACATGGCTATCATGTCCCTTCTTAACCTTCCCTTCTGCAGACTAAACATACTCAGCTCTCTAAGTCTATCCTCATAGGGCATGGCTTCCAGGCCCCTCACCATTTTGGTCGCCCTCCTTTGGATTTGCTCCAGCTTGACTATGTCCTTCTTGAATTGGGGTGCCCAGAACTGGACACAGTATTCAAGATGAAGTCTAACCAAAGCAGAGTAGAGTGGTACCAGTACCTCCCTCTATCTAGACACCATACTCCTATTGATGCAGCCAAGAATTGCATTGGCTTTCTTGGCTGCCGCATCACACTGCCGACTCATGTTCAGCTTGTGATCTATTAAGACTCCTATATCGCTTTCGCACGTACTGCTATCCAGCCACGCTTATATTTCTGTATTCCATTTTTTCTACCTAAGTGTTGGACCTTACACTTCTCTCTGTTGAATTTCATTTTGTTAGCCGTGACTCAGCTCTCCAATCTGTCCAGGTCATTTTGAATTTTGATCCTGTCCTCTGGCGTATTAGCAACCCCTCCCAATTTGGTGTCAATTATGTGTAGAGGAAGCAAGGTAAACTCAGTTTTTCTTTACCTTTCCAGGGAAATAGAATCAGTGGTTCAAGCTGGGCTGACACCAAGGCTAATAGGACCCTTGGAGTATGCTATCTAATGGGCCTTCAGTAACTATACGGTTGTGACCATCATCTTTATTTTTCTCAAAATGTAGTGCCACAGAGGGTCTATCATTGAGGATATCTGTTCCTACTCAGAGCGAGTTCTGTAGATGGCAAAGATCCTGAGGATAGAGATCAGAGTCATTCCAGTTGCTGGTCCAGCTTTCTAATGTGAAAAGACATATACAGTTTCTCCTATTATGGTCCCACTTCTCATAGCTCATCTGAATAATGATCACACACCAAGCTATCCTGAGTTTGAGAACTGCGTAGAGTTCAAAAAGAAGGCAGTTTTGTTTTCAACACCTGTCATCCAAATGCATTATTGTATTCTTTTCCTAGAGAAAAAGAAAAAAAGTACGTTCCATCCAGGTGGATAAGGAGGGCTGCGGACTTTACATCATAAATCAGTGAAATCTGCTCATGAGCTGCCCTAGCTGTTAGGATTGCTAAACACCAAGCATGCACAGCTGTTTATCAAGATCATTGCCTTCCTTCCAAAAGACTGCAAAAATGTCGCCATATTCTTTCAGTATGTAAGATAGAAGTTTGTAGGGTAACAAAGCAGAGTAGCGCTTCTTGCTGCTAGCTCTGTTTCTGAAGGCATGTTTGAGGCAGCAACATTTCATCATTATGCCTGGCTGAGAACAAAAGTAGAAGATCTTTTCTTTGGCCTTTTCCACACAAGGGCAATACATCGCACTAGTGTTGTATTCTTGCTGTTACATCTGCACATTAAACCGGTTAGTATTGATGTTTCCTCTGCGGATTTGCATGGCTTGAGCTCTTAATGTGATTACTGTTGACATAAAAATGATGTATTGTAAAACCGGAAAAACTCCGATGTAAAGCACAAAAACCGGTTCGGCTGCGTTTCTGATAGCATGCGGAGAGTGTACACCACAGAGGTGGTTCTCTGTGGGCGTTCCCACCTTTCCCTGGCGTCATTTCTGTCTGCTCCTGTCTCTGCCCCTCAAACATAGGGCAGGCGCTGGAATACAATGAAATACATTAGGATCCTCAGGATAGTTGCTTTTCAATTTCTGGCTATCTAGATCAGAGCTTTCCAAACTTTTCATGTTGGTCACACACTTTTTAGACATGCATCATTTCGCGACACAGTAATTTTATTAACAATTTTACTAGCAAACCGGAGGTGGGGGCTTGTCTTCTGTAAGAACCTAAAGTGCCTCCGCTGATACGTAGCAACGGGCTTTTTTTAAAAAAAAAATTTGACCAATCAGAGGTGTCGGTGTGGAGCAAGGGAGGGAGTGGGAGGAGGATGAGAGTTTCATGACAATTGACGGAGCGGAAGTGGCAAACAATATTCACTGCTTTACTTCAACAGAAACCAGAGGGCATGCAGATAATAATCTGGTAAAATCGGAGTAAATCGGATTAAAAAACACCGCTCACAACATGCGGTGAAACGCTTCTCCACTCTGGTATGGAAACAGCCTTTGATGAATAAGTCTTCTTCAGTACCAGGACGGAGGATGCAATGGACCATCTTTTCAGTGGGCATAGATGTACAACAAAAGTCTTCACTCACCAGAAAAACTATCCTCCTTTCTTCTTTTTAGTGGTTTAGGTTACTTGTCTCAGCCTTCTTTGCAGACTTCTTCACAGAACAAACACGTTGTCTTAACAGTTTAAGTGCTATATTTCTTAGTCCAGAAAGCAATCAACTTGCTCTTCCAAAACTTACCTTTGAGTTCCTGGAGTCACACAAAGTTCTCCCAAGTTACAATCATACCCTGCTACTTCCATCAGCAACAAAATTGTCATGTTTCGCTAGTCTGTTACCCTCAAGAAGACATGCAGGTGTTTTCCATTGTGTTTAAGGAGGCACAGGATGCTAAGGTTACAACAGTTGCTGGAGTAAATGATTTATGATACACGTTGGGTTATATAGGGGGTACACCTTTCAACTCATGCACAATGCCTATTGGCAGATTCTCCAGGTTTTTGCCTCCTCCAAACTTCCAGCTTTTTCCCAAGGCACTAACTTTGGGAAAGATTGGGTCTTTGGGAAAGATTGCTATATTTCTGGAAAAGGGTGCCAGAAAGCACATCACAAGTCTACTAGTTCTTCTGCTACTACTTGGCAGCTCCCAAAAGGACTTTATCCTATTCTACATCTCAGAGGCATAAGTTTTTAGTTGAAATCAATCAATCAGTCAATATTATATGGTCACTTTGTTATCTATACTGTTACTTTACAGCTGTTGTCCTGAACAATGCTTACTAGGGAAGAAGTGTTATCCTTATGAAGTTCTCCCTACAGTGCATGGCAGTGTTGGTCTCCTTTCTCAGAATTCAAAAAGTTACAACATGACTATTTATTTATTTGCTGGATTCTTGTTGCATTACCCACAGGGAAGTGCCAGTCAAATTTGGATCTCGTTTTGATAGTTTTTACGAACTTTGGGCTTTGTGCTTGTCTGGTGGAGAGAAAAGTAGTTCTCTCCCTCTTAATCCTACAGTTCATAGGGTTTTGATAGACTCCACAGGGCTTGCATATATCACCCATGGAATCAGGGGTGTCCATTGATCACCCTAAGAACCAGTGTGATGTAGTGATTTGAGTGTGGGACTAGGACACTGGGAGACTGGGTTCAAATCTCCACTTGGCTGTGGAAACCTACTGGATGACCCTGGGCAAGTCACACTCTCTCAACCTCAGAGGAAGGCAAGGGCAACCCCTCTGAATAAGTTATGCCAATAAAACCCAATGATGGGTTTGCATGAAGATCTCTGTAAGTCAGAAATGACTTAAAGGCACGCAACAACAACATTGGTCACTCTTGTCAAAAAGGTCACTTCCTGAACCTTGTCACTGGCCTGTAGAGTTTACTAGCTCCTGGGCTTCATAGTGCTAACAGTGGCTATAACACAGCTTGCACAATTGTGATTTAGCAACGTGCAGCTCTAGTCTCTTGCCTATCTGGATCCAAACAGCTCAATTCACTAGAGCAGGTATATGGAGATACACTGCGGTGGACTACCCTGGGAACATCACTTCAGGATTGCCTTCCCAACAACTTCTGTAATCATGATTACATCGGATGCCTCAATAAACACATGGGGTACATGCTGCAACAATATGACAGTATATGACTCAGGGCTGCAAGAAGAGCTTGTGCTACACAACAATGTGTTCCAGCTTCAAGTAGTTATAAAAAATGAGATCTTTCAAATTGAACACTGTGGGCAGAGTGCTGCAAGTGGTTGCAGTTAACACTACTGCTTTATGAACAAAGATGATGGCAATTGTCTTTTATTGCTGTCTCACCCTCAACTGGTTTATACAATGGTGAATCTTTCCTGTGTCAGTCTGTGTAGCAAATGAAGTAGACACATTAGTGGATTGCCTCAGTGGAGATTATAAATTGATCATCTGATGCTTTTCTACACAACTGCTCAAGCCAACTACTTTCCCTGTTTTCTTTATTTCCTCTGATAACGGATGTCATTGTAAAGATGAGTGAGGAGAGCAATGACTGTCTTTTTCTGACAACCTAGTGGCTGCAATAGCTGGGGGTTCACAATTCTACTATGGTTGTTTTACTGAAAGTTTCTGTGCTTCCCAATAGATCCATATCGCAACATATTTGAAAGGCAGGATGAGACACCCATACCTTCACTCTGTCAAAATGACTCCATGGGGAATTCATCCTTTCTGTCCCAGTGTGATTCTGTGCAAATGGAAATTTTTCAGGCAGTTTTTTAGAGTCTGTCAGTGCTCTGTCAACACTATGTTCAGTTTCTGTGACCTTTCACTTTGTTCCTTATCTCAGGAAGAGTAGCCTCACTTTCTCTTCTTGAGTCTACAGTATATCAGCCTTCATTGCCTCTATCATTTCTTTATGGATTTGTTAGGTTATGTACTCTCCATAAGCAGTCTGACTCTGCCCTGGTCACATGCCGTGTTTTTCTTTAAACTAGTATGTAAGCCATTTGAACTACAGGCTATATGTGTTTTCTTTCATATTTGTTTTCTTAGTAGCCATTGTGTCATGGAAATGTCTAGTAAGTTTTGACAGAGTGCTTTGACCCCTCCATTTTGTCTTTGACTGAGATGAGGTGAAATTGTGAGCAGAATTTTTTCCCCTATACTGGTGTCACAATTTTACTTGAGTAAGATGTCATGTTATTTACCTTCCTGAATTTCAATTTCCTGGATGCTTATAGGACTTTGGAACTCTGTGTGGATCATGCTACCTCTTTTTGAAGTTCATCTCATTTGTCCATTGGCTGTTCTGCCCCAGATGCACTGAATGGATGATAGATACCATTCTTATAGCCAGTTCTTCTGGCTGGAGTAGCTGAATCAATAACATGATGAGTTCACTCTATTGGAGTGGTAGAGTGGTGACATCTTGGCCCTCTTAGTGAAGGTGTTCCTTTATCATTGTTAGATGGAGTGGCTATTTGGTCATAGCCTTTTGACTTTCTTAGACATTACAAGCTTGACGATAGATCAAGTGATGTTGATGGTTTTGGGAGAATGATGATGTTTTCTATTTGGCATGGCATGCACTCACCTCTGGTAAGTTAACTTGCTAATAACTAAGGTGTGTGAGTCCCAGAAGCCACAAAGAAAGCAAGTTGTTTACCTGTTACTGTAATGAGCATGGACTAGCATAAGCCTTGGAGATACAGAAATGTGATTCCCACAAAAAACTTCACAGCCTAAGATTTTTTTTAGAAGTGTCTCTGTGCAAAAACAAGACCTGTATATGTATATGAGTTTACAGATAATCACTTGAAGAACCACAGCTACAGAGAAGTAATCTGATTTTCTGTGTCACTGTATATGAGTGTGTGTTTGCAGAATCATTGATAGATGTGATTGGTAGATGGTAAAAGGAGATGACAGCCATAAATATATTTACCAGGAGCCTGAAGTTGAAGCATTGTGATCCATGTACCAGCATCAGTTGGTGGATCCCAGCAGGCATTACTGTTACTAGTTGGCCCCAACAGCTGCCCAATTATGTTGTATAGTGACATTAGTCCAGTAACAACACAGGACTGAATATTCTTGATATCTGTACACAATCCCCATCATTTATTCCATTTGTTTCAAAGATGTGCTGGAATCTTCTTCAGTTTTTGCATATAAAAATGTTTAGCAACTCTTGTTTCTGACTATGTATAAACATAATTCTTGTGAGAAATGGCCTTTGTTATGAACCTTAACATGCATAATAGCACAGAGAATGTTTATGTACATTCTGTCCAGTTTAATACTTGATGCATTATTGTATTTGATTCTATTTTGTATTCTGGTTTATATTTTAATTACATTTGTTTTATGTTTCTTTTGATTTTTATTTTTCTTCTAAACAGGAAAGGCTTGTATCACTAGTATTTGGACTTCTAAAACAAAGGAAGCTGAATTTTTTTGAAATATATGGTGATGAAATTATTACTAGTGCAAAGAATATAATTAAACAGGTAATCCATTTTTATGTATGTATTTTAGTTCATTTTTTAAAAGCATGGTGGACCTTCCATATACTTCCAAATCAGGAAATTCCAGCAATTGTGAAGCATCGCATCCCATATTATTAAATGGAAGCAATGTGAACATAGACACATAAAGTGTATGTGTGCACATCAGTGCCATTTAATAATATGGAAGGCGAGCATTCCTGTTTTTTGCCATGGAGAGTTCCTGGAACACAAGCCCTGCAGACAAGGAGGGTCCACTGTATATATTGTTCAGTTCATCTTATATTTTGTGGTGGTCTTACAGCTTTTCCCACTCTATTTTACTTGTTTGTTATAAAAAAACCAGCAAAATCCATGCACGGTCGATGTATCATACTGCTCAGAATAGGTTGTTGATTTCTGTTGGGAGAAATAAGCTAATTAAGTTTTTAAATATATTGAGAAGATTTTTTTTACAAGTTGTAAATAACAGACTCCTCTAAAATACAGCAAAAAGACAGAGAGAGAGAAAGAGAGAGAGATTATTAAGAGTCGTGTTGACCATTATATTTCCATTGGTTAGAAATGAGGTGTTTGGGACCTTTTGGATGGAAATGGAGTGTGACAATAATGAAGTGGTAGCAGCTAGAATTTCGAAAAAGCTAGAGGAGATGTGTAATGATTGTTGTAATGTTTATGTTTTATCTATGGCTCTGAAAGTGTGTTATAGCTCTTGCTGTAAGAGATAACATGAGTACCCCATCCCATTTCCCTGGCTGCAGATATCTTGATCAAACCAGTGAAAGAGTGATGATCTGCCCATTCATAATCAGAATATTGTGTTGATGATTAGTGGTAAGGACTTAATAGAGCAAGTCTTTTCCTGGGAGTTTTGGCTTCGCTAGTACTCTGCTTAATGAATTGATTTAAACTGTGGAATCACCAAGAGAAAATGCTGACATAAAATTTCCTTCTTTACAGCTTTATTGAATAATTATGGAAATCTGATCCTAATTTACAGCTCAGTAGAGCAGTTTCCGTTGTCTAAGAGGGTGGAGAAAAAAGGGTGTCTGGATGCATTTCAATCTGGTTTTGGGCTAGGGTGCAGTACTGAAATGTCTTTAGTTTCCTTGCTTGATGATCTGCTGCAGGAGAAAGACAAGGAGAGCACTAACTTTTTAACCTTCTTGGATCTTTCAGCAGCTTTTGATACCATTGATTGTGGTATCTTGCTAGACTGGCTCTGTGGGATGGGAGTAAGAGGTACTGTGTCATGGAAGTTTCATTCCTGTTTACAAAGCCAATTCTAACTTATCCCCCATGCTGTTAATATTTATATGAAGCTGCTAGTAAGAGTCGTTAGACACTCAACTGTATTTCGTCTTGTTGTTGAAATTAGCTGGGGCTGTGCAGATGGTGGACCAATGTCTGGATCCTATAATGGTCTGTATGAGACCTGTAACCGAATCTGAATTAGGATAAGACAGTGGCTCTGTGGATTACTGGTTCTTCAGTCCAGGAATTGGATACTGGATTGGATGGGGTTGCACTTTTCCTGAGGGAGAAAATGTGTAGCTTGGAAATGCTCCTGGAGGCCCAGGTGGACTCCATGGCTTTGAGTGCTTTGGGCCAGCTTTGAGTGGTTGCTAGCAGTGGCCTTTCTTGAACACAGATAACCTAGCCACAGTAGCCCATTCATTGAAAATTTCCAAATTCAGCTCAACATAATGTACTCTATGCAGTACTGCCTTTGAAAATGACTCTGATGCTACAGCTAATATTAAATACCATAGCTGAATTATTGACCAGAATAGCATTTAGACGTCATTTCACACTGGACTTAAAGGAATTGCACTGGCTGTCACTATGCTTCCTGTCTGAATTCAAGGCACTTGTGGTAATATTCAAAGCCTCAACAACTAGAGACCTTGATACTGAAGTGGCACCTCTCTATATTTATATCATTCCAAGGGCTAAGGTCTGCTGAAGGAAGCTCCTCTGTGTTTTGCCAGTGGGGCCCATATGGTGTAGGGATGTTAATTTTAGATTTTCCCATTCGCAAGAGATGATGAGGAAAAGCAATCAGTTTTTCTTGATAGTGTCAAAACACTTGGGAGCTTTTTTCCTACAGTGACAGAGAACTGCACAACATCCTAGGAAAAAGCTGTGGAGCTTCCCAAAAAGCAGCGTATTTTCCCAGAAAGCTTCATGGCTTTCCCATGGAAGCTGTAGTGCTTTCCGAAAAGACCGAGAAGAAAGCACAAAACAGAACATTGCACAACTTTAAATGTTGCACTACTTTAAATGCTGAACAGCTTTAAAAACTTCTGTCTCCTAAACAACAGGGGGAAGCAAAATGAAATCATGTGCAGCTTTGAAAGCTACGGAGTTTTCAAAAAGGAAAAAAGCGCGGGACAGAATGTTTATGGCATTAAATATCATACAACTTCAAAGTTGCATAACTTTGAACGTTGCACAACTTTAAAAATGGAGTGGAAACTGGAACCCCAAAAGTGCAAGGAACAGTATATTGTCCACAAAACGGATAGATAGACAGAGACCACACAGAGACAACACTTTAATATATAGTTCTCTGTATAGTTTTTTGTATTTTGTACAGTTTTCCCAAGCACATATATGATGAAAAACATTGCTCTTTTTTTCTTTTCTCATATGTGTTTTGGTTTGCAGGGTACCCCCCCCAAAAAAAGGTCATGTAAGGTTGTGAGAACTTTCCAGGTACTGCTTTTCTTTCTCAAAATGTTCCCAGTGAACCAGGAAGTCCAAATTTTGCCCCAATTAGGAATCTCCAAATTTTTACCCTAATCATCACTGAATACCCATTTCATGCTTAATACAATGTGGGAGAACATGCGAAAGTATCTAGTCTGATTCAGAAGGGCTTTTCATGTGTTCCATGGATCATAGACCAATATCTCTTGCAGTGTACACTCCAAGTTAAAGCTGCAGGCAAATAGGATAATCTAGATACCCCAGTACTACTGATGTTTCATGAGCAAAGGTCCTTTACATTTCAAGGAATAAGTGAAAAGTGTGGCAGAGATGGCAAACCCTAAGCTGTATTTTTTTCCCACCCTTGCTATATGTTCATACTAACCTTTGGTAGAATGAAACAGGAAGACAGGAACCACTTATGGGGCTGTATCCTTTTAAACAGTGGGAGAGAATCTTTAACAGCTTCAACTAATTTGGGCTCCAGTGCTCTTTTACAATTCCACATACCTGAACCCCAGCTCTTTCCTAAAATATTTGTATAATTCATCCCATGTGAAATTTCATGTTTGCTTTGTATGGATTACAATGGGCCCTCGGTATCCAATAGAGTTTGGTTCCAGGACCCCTGTGGATACCAGTATGCTCAAGTCCCATTACATACAATGGTGTAGTAAAATGGAGTCCCTTATATAAAATGGCAAAATCAAAGTTTTCCTTTTGGATTTTTTGTTTTTTGTGGCGGGGGGATATTTTCAAGCCATGGTTGGTTGAATCTGTGGATACAGAATCTACAGATATGGAGGGCTGACTGTATTTCATTATATTGATTCAAGATCTAAACTGACCTGGCCATAAGGTTAGTAAGAAATGTCAAAGTAATTTGTCAAAAAACTAAATTTGAGGACAAATCTAAGACATGTTTTTCTCATGTTTGTAGTGTGTGGTTAATACAGTATCGCAGATAGAAGAAATAGACACAGAAGTGGTGATGAAGTAAGTATAAACCATATAAATGGGGCAGGATTACCATTATAAAGTGTTGTGTTGATTTTTTTAAAGAAGTGAAACAAGATTTTTATTGCTTCCTTATTTGTAAGGATTGTATCTATGTGCTTCTCCCTTCCCTTGTTAGCAATTCTGCTTTTAGTAGCATTTTCTCAATTACGATATGCAATGTAATACTCATTCAGAAGTTAGTACATTAAAAATTAGGTAGTTACTGTAAATTGTGCCCAAGATCCAGCATTGTGTCTTACATCCAAGTGTTTTTCACTAGCCTAGTTCAGACATAATGCTAAACCTTAGTAATGACCCACAATAAGCATGAGGAAAGTGTTCTCTCCTCCTTGTGGGTAGTTGTATATATATCATAACTTTTACTTGTCTTTTAGACTAATTGCAGTTTACAGTGTCTTATAAATACTAAACTGTGGTTAATCTTATTCTTAGCTATGATTAGTGGCAATAAACTTCATAAACTATAGCTTTCAGTCTGCTTGTTCTGGTTATCATACTTAAGATAAACTGTGGTTTATCAGACCAGCATAGCAATCTGAGGTTAATGTAGAACAGCAGTGAAACCTTTTGAACTCATCCTTGTGTAAGGTGAGCACGCAAACCTGGGGGTAAGTTAAGCTCGTTCCTACAATACCAAATTAGCATTATGTCTGAAGCAAACCACTGAATGGAAAGAAATGAATTATAGAAACTGATATTTTTATTTACTTGTCCTCCTCCTCAAAATCTGAAATGGCTAAGAATCAGAGCAATGTGTGATTAATACAGTATTGTAGATGTAGTAAAGAATGTTGACTAACATCTATTATAAAGCAGAGAATATTGAATAACATCAACAAAGGCTGGGGTGGGCAAAGTGGCTTGTCTGGATGTGATAAACTACAACTCTAAGTAGGCCTTGCCAGTATTATTCAGCAGTGAAGAGGAACACTAGGAGCTGCAGTCAACATCTGGAGGGACACAATTTGGCCATCATTTCTGTAGGCACAGATTTGTACTCCAGTTTGCCCCACTTTGTTACAAAAAGGAGGAATAGGAGGAAATGCTATTCCTGTTTTCAGTTTGTGGCTGAAAAGAAATGTTTAAACTGTTTTCTATTTGATTAATTTCAAAATCCAGAAGACTTCTAAAGAGGTCTTTTAGGCTATATACTATTGAAAAATTCATGGATTGTTACTTTATTTTTCAAGATTTTTTTTCTGAGATGGATCTGACCCTTTTATCCCAAAATAATTACTCATGTATAACTACAGAAATGTTTTCTGGTACTATATAAGAAACTAGGTTAATTTTAGCACTTTTCCGTAGTAGGAAAAATAACATTAAGACTTTATTATTTTTTTCCTAGAGTTATATCTATGGCTTATAAAGAATTGGGAAGAGGGCTTACTCTGGAATTTAAAGGAATGTGTTTTAAATGGTGTAGAAATACTAACAAGATCATTCACGGTTCTGGCAGTATGTACTGTTTCAGATTTCACAATAATCTATTCTGATAGGAATGAACTGAAACGAACCTTGGAACTGTATGCTTTCTCATCTTCTGTACCGTGTAGTGTGGTTCTAAGAATGAGATTAGAAGCGTCCACTTCCATTTTTTAAAATTAAGCAAGTTCTTATACAGATTCAATAAACTGGTTAATTTAAGCATATTTTCTTTAGATAAAACCATTTTCCAGTTATTTATTATAGAGACTGCTTGTTTCAAGAGACTTTGCACATAGCATTAAACTGTGGCTAATCAGATACATAATTGAAAATGTGTAGTATCTTCCTTGCAGCCGTTTTAAAGTTGCTGCAGCTAACTGCCAAAACAGCAAAACCAAATCTATTGTGGTGACTCATCTGGCCTGTTATGCTAATGTTTGAAATTCTGTTCAAAGATTCCCCTCCCCTGATTGTGAAATCTCAGAAAGTATGTAAATATATATTCATATTGATTTGTTCAGATTCTGAAATTCATTTTTAAGTTTTAGCTAGACCTAGATACTGGTAGGACATTGATGTTGAAAAATTGATGTTGGATTAATGAAGGTGTGGTCAGAAGTGAAACCTAAGTAGTATTTAAGTAAATTGTAGTGATTGTTTTATCATATTCTTTGTAGACTTGCAGATCAAATGAGGATGATGAATTTTCCACAGTGGTTTGATCTGATGAAAGATATTTTTTCTAATTTTATTATCTTTCTCAAGAGAATTAAGGTAAGATGAATAGCTTAAATAATATTTGATAATGCAGAGATTGGAATGTTGGTTTGTGAACTGACTATGTTAGACAATGGAAATTATAAAATTAATATATTAGCATAAACACTAATAACTGGAGTTATTGCATTGGCTATGTTGTACTTAAGAAAATTGTTAACCAAAGCAAAGTGTGGGCCTGGACCATGAGACTTACAGAAAATGGCACAGAGATTGTGCTTGTTTATGTTAGGAAAGTACATTTTCTTATTGGCTCCTTCAGAAGGTTTCTTTTAGTCCTTTTTCAGCTACTGCCTCCAACCTGGAATTTTTCTCACATGGACTACAAAGCCCATAATAGGATTGTTGTGTGGGAGCAATGGGACTCCAGCATATCTGGGAACCATCAAGCTGGGAAAAGTGTCCCAAAGCATGGATAGTCTCTCATATTACAACCTCTTCAATTCCATTTGTCTCTAATCTGCAGCTCTCTGGCTTTTTTTTCCACTCCTACTGACATATAACATTTCACTCACTCTTTAATGCCTTGTTTGTTAAAGGTTAATAAAAAGTTACTTATTTCTGTTAGAAGGCACTGATCCATCGCAAATACTAAGTAGATAGTGAAGTAGCTCGCCAAGAATTGAGACCACCAGATTAGAAAGCAAAGAATATAAAAGTTTATTTTACTGCAGGGATCT